>KN882410.1:205302-215970 GCA_000934455.1 Apostichopus parvimensis | reverse complement strand
TCTTACCCTACCACAGGTCAGTTGAACCTTGACCTTGAAGAAAATCATCCATTCATCGCTGAAACTCTGAAGGATCTCAGAAAAACCTGTGAGTTAAACACTGTAGCAAAATCATTTAATGATGTTAATAGTAATAAACTAATGAATGCAGATTTAAATTATGGATTAGAAATGGTGCAATTAAGCATACTGAACACACTTGACTGATTTGCGAATTGTGCTTTATATGTCGTCGTCTTAAAACGTGACAAAATAGCTATTTGGGAGCTGTCGGATGTTTGACACGGTCTTTATGAGATGCAGACAGACCTGCAGTGTGAGTACAAAACCGTGAGTACGAGCACAAAGTCCAAAGAAGGAGTATCGACAAATGTTCTCGAGTACGGACTCAACTACGAGAACAGATTTGTGGACTTCCTGTCTGGATTGAGGGGTTCCACTAACAGTATGTGTGAAACTGAATATTACGTAGATTGGTCAGAAATAATGCAATATGACAACCTGGAAGTCAAACTGTTAACAAGCTAATAGCAGAAAGAAATGTTGATGAGTTAATGTAGTATTTTGGTATACAGCATCTTAATTGCTAGTACAGTGTAGTTGTATGAATCTCTTTGCTGTGTCATACATTGGTTGCATTAATTCATATCCTCAGCTGTCTTCCTGCGCCCTCTATAAACTTTTTTTAGGCTACTTCTTTCGGTATCGTCCTTTTCCCTTCGGTATCTTCCTCTCCCATTGTACACAATTGGCGATAAAACAAATAAATGAATGAATCGTAAAATACAGTACTCTGATATCATTAATTATTTTCATTTAACAGTGTCTGAAACAGATACCAATGCATTGCTGCCCTTGGAGTGTCAATACCTGAACAAGAATGCCTTGAACCAGCTAGTTGGAATGCAGGTTCCACCTGTAAAACATTTCCAATTGAAGAGAAAGCCAAAGTCGGCAGCATTGAGGGCAGAACTTCTACAAAAATGTGAGTACCCAGATGTGAACTTCACAGAAACCTCTACATTAATGTGAGTACCTTGATGTGAAATTCACAGAAACCTCTACTGTAATGTGAGTACCCAGATGTGAAATTCACAGAGGCTACATTAATGTGAGTACCCAGATGTGAAATTCACAGAGGCTACATTAATGTGAGTACCCAGATGTGCAATTCACAGAGGCTTCATTAATGTAAGTACCCAGATGTGAAATTCACAGAAACCACAGAGTAATTTTTGTACCCAGATGTGAAGTATGCAGAAACCTCTACAGTAATGTGAGTACCTTGATGTGAAATTCACAGAAACCCTCTACATTATTGTGAGCATCCTGATGTGAAATTCACAGGAACCTCAACATTAATGTAAGTACCCAGATGTGAAATAGACAGAAACCTAATGTGAGTACCCTCTATGTGAAATTCATAGAAACCTTTAGAGTAATGTGAGTACCCAGATGTGAACTTCACAGAAACCTCTACAGTAATGTGAGTACCTTGATGTGAAATTCACAGGAACCTCTACATTAATGTGAGCACCCTAATGTAAAATTCACAGGAACCTCAACATTAATGTAAGTACCCAGATGTGAAATTGACAGAAACCTACAGCAGCATCAGTAACCTGATGTGAAATACACTGGAACTTTTACAGAAATGTGTGTATCCTAAAAAGGGAAATTAATGCACAAGCCAATAATATTTATACATTTGTAGATAATAGTCCCATACTATATTTAAGGATTTAAACAGTAATCGTAAACTGATGAATTATAAGAATTTTACATCTTGTCTCTAAATGCATGGAGTTTGTATAAATTCATTTTTGAAAGAAAGCATGGTATGTAACCATTTCCCAAATGTTGTGATTTGTATTTATTGTTATCTTTAAGAAGTGATGTGGAGTGAGGGGAGGAGGAGTTGGATTAGAAAATTTTGATGTAGTATTTTTGAATTCTTTAGAAAAATTGAGAACCAGATTCTTAGATTTTCTTCTTCTTTTCCCCAGTGAAGCTATTTCTTTATTGAAGATGGTCAACGCTATTTTCAATGTTCCACATTTTTTCTTACTTGATTTATTGTTCTCTACAGCTGCCGAGGCCCAACAACAATCCAAGAAACTAACAGGCTCATCGTCAATACCAATAAAGATCAGAGGAATTTCAAGAAAATCCTTGGATGAGAGTAAGTCACACGTACTTAGCAACGAATCGTCACCCAAGCGCCTGTCGTAATTTTTCGATTTTTTTCGTATGGAGCAAAACAAAAGGACATCTAACTTATGTAAATGGACCTTGAAGATTTTATTGTAACTTTATCTGTGTTTGTTTGACTGCATAAACATGACGGCCAACATCTAAAAAATATCAATATTGATTTGTACTATACACATGTAACACTGTTTGGCATATTTGTGAGCACTGTAACAGTACATGACGTGTACATGACGTGTACAAAACATGACGTGTACTGTCTGACGTGTACATGATGTGTAAAGTCCATGACGTGTACATGACGAGTACAGTACATGACGTGTACATAACGTGTACAGTACATGACGTGTACACGACGTGTACACTACATGACGTGTACAGTACACGACGTGTGTTTTCTTCGTCTCTGTCATGTGAAAACCCATATATCTAGATTTTAACTCTTGTTAAATCATTAAATTTCCATGGTGATCATTCGGATACATTGTTTACGTTTTACTATTCCCCCCTTTATAGGTCCAATGCGCGGATTTTCAGCAAACAAACCGGCAAGTTTTCGTCAAGGGAAATCTCCTGTCAGCCGTTTGCCAATGAATCGATCAGGAAGTAGACTGGCTACCAATAGAGAGGGTGGTACGAAGGTAAGCTATTGATGCCTGGATATGGAGGAGACGGAAGGGAAAACATTAAAATCATGACACATTTATTACGTTGATGTCATTCAATTTTCCTCTGCTTTTCCAAACAATGTTATTCATAAGCTTGATTATAGGATATGTTCATTTCACATTGTATATGCAGAGTCCAAAAATCTTCCATAACAGCAAATACAAGAGAGCTTCCTGGGTGACGAAGAGTTGATTATCAAAATGGTTTTCTTACTCGCTCATCAGACCTTGATTTGGTGAACAAACGAGAGGAATGATGAAATTCAAAAATTGCTGACTTGACCTACAAGGTTATATTTTAGATCCATCCGATTTTATCAAATCTATTAAGTATTGCTCTAAATAGTTTTCCAAATGGTCTGACATGTTGAGGTAAATTAGGAGAATATTGAAGAAATTTGTTTCACTCTGACAAGTTTTTTGTCCATGGTAATAGTCACATACAAATATCAAATGAGAATTTCTCAATACATATTCCAGTTTGTTTTTCGTTATTTGGAATGAAACTGGCGTTATCCAGTTTTGTCGTGGAGTGCATAGTGTATAGGATGCTTACCAAGGCCAATTGCAAATAGTTACTTAATTGAGGGTATGGAAGTATTGAGTGTGGCAAAGTACTTTGTTGTGTACGGGTAAGTACCATTGGAATTGTGGCTTATGTTGTACTGTATCGGAGTACTGAAGCACGGAAGAGGCATAATAATGATAACTTGCAAACATTGCAACAACAGTCAACATCTGAAAAATGAACATTTTGCACATTTAGTGTATCTCTCCAAAAATGGCAAAAACTGGCTACCCCCTCCCCCCAATACAGATTGCCTTAGCGTGGAAGGATTACGGCTGCATCACCCTTGGTGCCATCCACCCTCATGGTGTCAACATTTAGCCAATATTAATTTAGTATTTCAAATATTGTTTAGCAGGTTTGAAGCTTCTGAAGTTTGTCTAATATAATATACTATGGTTTCTTTGTGCAAAATGGCTATGCATCTTTGAACACATGTAGCAACTTGACCATCTTGTGTAGCACTTTGCGATACCAGATGAAATTATTCCTGGGATCATCCGAGAAGGGAAAGATTAACCAACTCCCTCCCTCCCTCTCTCTCTCCCTTCCACTTCCTTTTCTCTTTTTTATCTCCCACCCTTCTCATATTGAATGTCCTCCACTCTCTCTTCACCCATACTTGCAGAATTCTGCCTTCTTAATCTCCTTTCATTCTTGCTAAAGCTGGCAGAGAAATACATAACATTTAAAGAGACTTTATTCAATTTGGTTTGATTAAATAGCTTCTGGATATTATGGAGCAACCAATTGGTGGAAATTCAAGAGAGGCTAAGAAAAGGAAAAGACAGCAAGGTATAAACGGAGAACACGTAACATTTCTTCTACCTCGATGCTTCCCCGTGTTTATAGATGTGGTGTAAGCATGGGGGGGGGGTGGAGTGGGGGGATGATGTGTACAAAGGGAAGTCTGTTTTTCTTGGAACTTGGAAAATAAAATTGCAGGTGGTGCCTTTTATTTTGTAATATGCACCGTAACAGTAATTAGAGAAAGTATGTATTTCCATAATGGTTATGATTCCTCACCATTAGAAACGTCTTTTCTGAGTAAAACTGCTGAAAATAATTTTATGATCGTAGTAGTCTGAAGAGCAAACAGGGTACAGTGAATATCAGTAGTAAACAGAAGTAAAAATGACATTGTTGAGTTGTGTGCGTTATGCTTTTAGTCATGTAATGTATTGTTTATCAACTACAAATCACTCATGGGAAATATGTCTGGGTAATTTTCCCCAGAAGACTGAGTTTTGTTGTTACTTTCTAAAGGGTGACCATTCTGGGTAGAGAATTACTTCCGAAATTTGATATTTCTTCAAATATGAAAGTATCAATTTTCCATTTTTTTGTCAACCTTTTTCAATCTTGTTATTGCCAATATGCCTTATCGCAGCTATAAAAAATAGGACAAGATCTGACAAAGATTGCATAGTTGGTGTGACATAGTAATGTAAAAGTACATACAGGAAACAAAATATTCATTTGATTGACATTTCGACGACGCATAATAAAATTGTTAGAGTACTCATATTTTGCTTTATTTTCACTTTCCATTCGAGATGGCAATTTTAAATGTTTGCACGGACACTATATTCTTATCATTGATTAACTGATGTTTGTGTTTATTATGCAAAAGAAATGGAAGCACAAGAACAGGCCAAGAAGGAGAAGGAGAAAGAGAAAGAGGCAGCTGAAGCTACTCCAGATTATGCAGCAGCACTTATGTCACCGGCTGTTGCCAAGGTGAGCGGTTATTTATTCTTCTGTTTTCATTTTTTTTTTTTGGTTATTAGAGATTGGTTATTGGAGATTGGACTGGCTGCTGGTGAACTTTTTTGTTGCCAATTAAGGTTTTATGAATAATCTACGAGATATCAATAATCAAGGCTTAAAAACACATTTGTGCTACATTTATTGTCTTGAAAAAGTTCACAGCGAGAGACATAAAGATAGTAAATCTTCTCCCAAAACTAGTTGTTCCTTTGATGTTACTTGAATATTGAAATGATGTTACTTGAATATTCACAAGACTCCGAATAACTTTACCATGTTTAACAAAATGGAACCATTAACTTCTGTTTTGGACCAATACTAATACAACTGTTCCACTTATTGTTATTATTTTTAATCTTGTTTGGGTCTACTCCAAGCATAGATTTATGTTCATTTTAATGTTGCTGTCATCAACATATCAAACATAGTACACTATTGGAAGTAGATTTCCACTAAGCATGCTGGCAATATATCATATGTTACCTTTTTGAAGATGAAATTCATATTTTAGGTTGTTCCTAACTCAGTTTACAGAATCATTCCTTAACATTAGGTATAATAATTTTATGCAATGTTTAAGTCTGCATCAAGTAATTTAAATATGTAGTAAAGACATTTTTTCACTGATATTGGGCAAAAAAACCTGTATTATGTTTGTATTTCCTGTTTTCAAATACAAAAACGATGACTTCCATATTCCTGTAATGACATGAGAGGCTGGTTTGAAAGCACGATCTGTCTCCCTTCAAAATGCGGAACTGCACCTTGTCTCTCCTACCCTCTCCATCCATCCTCTGCAAACATACAAGAAATATAAACCCGAAAAAGAAAAAAAATGAGAAACAGCCCACCATAATAAAGTGAAGCAATGTGCCTCTTGAAGAGAGCAATGTTTTAGAGTTGCTTACTGTAAGATATTATTATTTTTTGAAGTTAGTAAAAGTGAAATAAGTCACAATCAATGACATTTTGCTTTCAGAAACCACACATTGCAGAGACACCAACCACTGAGGCACCAACACCATCTTATGCACCAAGGGTTGACTACACAGAACCAGCAACGCCTGGACCATCCATCCTCAGCTCCATCAGTAAGTCATATCTTAGTCATCTTGTGGTCTACATTTTTTTCTCTCTCTTTGTTGCTGCTCTTTTCAAAATTGCTTTCTTAACATGACGTTCCTGTAGCATTTACAGGTTACGTTGAATGTTAAATATCCTTTGATTATCTGATTTTTAACGTTCTGTGCTTTGGACCAACTAAGACTCAAAACAGAGGAAGCTTGTCCTGAGAAATTGGCAATTTTTTTAAAAAAACAGTTTGGAGGTAGTGCTCATTCTTTAAAATAACCTTTGGAAAAAAGAAAAGTTTAAATAAACTAACTTTGTCTCATTATTATTCAGGTCAAAACCCTCCTTCTGCTACCACACTGGCTGCCCGAGAAAACCTCCAAAACACACTGCATCAAACCTTACAACAGCAGAGAGAGTTCCGGAAACCGAGTACACCGGCAACACCGTCAACGCCACCTGTGGACTTCACCCCCTCGACCTCTTACAATCCTACATCTGCAGCCGCACCACCCCCGTATCACGCCCCTCCCGCATCTCAGGCTCCCGCTTCACAACCGACAGGCCTCAAGATGCCGACTCTGGGATTGCTTGGTAATACCACTTTGGTAGGTACCCTGGCCAGTCAAGCACCCAAGACTACACCCCCTGCTGCTGCTGGACCTAGTCAGACCCCACCTGCTGTGCCATCACAACCAGCTGTAGTGGCTGCTGCAGCCTCTGGACCTAAGAAGGGACTTTCCCTAACGGTAAGAATTATATTCTGAAATATTTAGTAAGTTTTTTTTAAGTTTTTTTTTGTTCATGTTGTATGGTTTAATCAGACTTGTGGGTAAGAGCACAATAGCATGAGTGAGCGTACAAGTAGAATTTCCCTTGGTATGAGTACAAGTACAGTACAAGGTTCTAAGTGTGAGTATGAGAGCTCAACTGCACTGCTATCAATACTAGATTCCAAACTGTTTCAAAAGCAAGTACAAGGCTCTAAGTGTGAGTATGTGTACTTGTTTTTGCACTGGTACCAGTACTCGATCCCAAATTGTATCAAATACGAGTACAAGGCTCTAAGTGTAAGTGTGGGTACTTGATTTTGCACTGGTACCAATACTCGATCCCATATTGTTTCAAATGCCAGCATCAGGCTCTAAGCCTGAGTACGTGTACTTACACTCTACAAGTCTGAATGGATATTATTGATAACACATATGTTGAGTATTTTTATGTTATCCTATCAGATGTAACTTTGTTTTGTCAACCACATTAATATTCATTTATGAATGATGTATCAGGAGGACAGTGTAAGGTGGGTGACCGGTCTAGTGGGTTTCGACAATCCTGTTCACTTTAATACACAGTGTTCAGGCACTTGGCACTATCTCTCTATAATGAGATATGGACCAACCACCTAGCCATGGTGTTTGTAACTGATTAATGCCACCTCCCACCACCGAAATGTGCTTAAACGGAATATATCGTTAGTAATAGTCTCTTCCATTACTGTCACAGCAAATATTTAATATTTCCAGACAAACTGTTAATTTTTTGTAAGGCAAAATATCTTGAATCTCAGCCAAAGCATTGTACAGCAATTTGAAGGTAGATGTACTTCTAGCAACAGACCTGTGTTATTTTTAAACAAATTGATCTAATCTTTTCAAGTCTTAGAAAGTCTGTCTCTTTAATAAATTGAGTGCCCTCTCTAAATGTTATATGCTGTTTTTTTTTTTCTCTTCACAAACACAGAGAGACCAAATGATAGCAGCCCAAGAGATGTTCAGACAATCCAATAAGGTTACAAGGCCTGAAAAAGCTCTCATTCTCGGTTTCATGGCCGGAGCAAGAGGTAAGAATCAATGCTGCTTAATTCATTAAAAGAAGAAGAAGAAGCAAATGTATAGACAGATATAATTCATTAGAATTTAGATAGCAAATCGATTGTTGCTCGAACAATGATGTCAACATTCTTCATTTTACATTTCTTGTCGATATGACGCAAAGGAAAGGTTAATTATAATTTATTGATGTTTTGATGTAGGGCAAAAACATATCTCTTTGAAAGTTGATTATTTTTAAAGACAGTTGCTTTCATAGTCATTTGAGGTCAGAAGGGAATCATATTTGTGAAGAAAATGAATGAGGAAAGGGGTTGTCTATCGTCCACGTGTATCAGTCCAAACGTTTTCCCGTCGTTAAAATATTTGGAGTGATTTCAGGAGATGTTCTGCATTTCCCCTCCAAACAAGCATATCCACACTTGTCCGAGAACTGAAATGGCCGAGCATTTCTTAAAAGAGTCTGAAACCATAAAAAGAGTGGTAACATTATTATCAAGTTGTGAAAGTTTTTCTTAAATCAATATTTCAGCATCAGTGTTTTGCTGTAAGCCTCTAGATCGTAACACATGGATATTTTTTTTAGAATCTTAGGTTATTACAATAATTATATAAGTTAAAAAGCAAGCATGTTGATTTGCCCTTTCACAACCTTATCAAGTATTGAATGTTTGAAATTTAACCACAGATATCAGATTTACTGTACATTGGAAGATTTCTCAAAGGGATTTATCTGTTAGAAATTGTTAGTTATGTTAGCCTGTTTAATTTACCTGTTATGATTTTGACTCGAAACCTTTCCCTCAGTTTCTCAAAGTAATAGAGAAGTGTATGCAACAGATATCTGCCAGTGACTTTTGACTCAGCCTATGAATGTTATCCCCTTATCAATACCTTTCATCATAACATTAGCATTTTCATTGTTACCATTACTGTTACCATTAACCTTCCTGTTACCATGGCTCTCCCTATAGATAACCCTTGCCCTCAACAAGGAGACATAGTTACTATTCGACTGAGCGAAAACACAGAAATGGTCCCCAAAGATGACAGAGCTAATCTGCCGCAGGCAATGCTGGCTGACACCTTCTTTGAGATGAACTATGCTACCGGGGAATGGAGGCGGTACAAAAAATACAAACCTATACTGGCTATGTGAAAGCCCTAGCAGTAAGGAGGTAGAAGAAATACAACCATATGCAGGTCATTTATAAACCCCAAGCAGTAAGGAGGTAGAAGAAATTCAACCCTATGCTGGCCATGTGAAACCCCCAGCAGTAAGGAGGTAGAACAAATACAACCATATGCTGGCCATGTGACACCCCAAGGAGGTAGAACAAATACAACCATATGCTGGCCATGTGACACCCCAAGGAGGTAGAACAAATACAACCATATGCTGGCCATGTGAAAGCCCAGACTGCAGATAATTGAATGTAATAAAAGTAGAATGCAAAATGTGGCTGATGCCGTGGAGTGTCTGCAGTGAAGTGCATGCTCCTACAAGCTGGTCAACGTGCTGTCGTTTGTATCAGCTTGATGCTCCTTCCTTCCCCAACTGGAATTTGGTTTGTTGGGCTGTAAAAGCTTGTTCAGTACCCTGAGGTAAACTTATTTTAAAGTGTTGTAAAATTATTCCTGCTCTGAGCAAATTGCTCCACAGACCCAAACACAAGTGAGGAGGAGGGGAACATTCCAAGTGAGATTCCACCTGCTGTCAAGAAAATAACTCCTGGCATTTGAAATATCAGGGTTTACTTGTGATCATTTTCATAATAAACTTGTTCTTTATAATGAATTGTGAGAAACTGGAGACTTAGGTATTCCAAAAAAAAAACCGGATTTTCTCCAGGCCCAGGGTAGCTGTATGCAGGTATTAAAGGAGCTTAACAGAGCAAATTAAATATATTCAGTACTACATTGAACTAGGTGTTGTTGTTAATTCATCATAAATGAAGGCTTTTTTTATCGGACAATTGTCAACAAGGCTACACCCATCCGCCAACATAGCAACTGTTAGCATGGCAATGAGGATTATGACAGGTATCCATGGAGGGAGTCAGTGTCCTCCAAGGCATGTTTTCTTAAGAGAAATTATATGTAGAGAAGTGCATCTAAATGAACTGTATGTTGAGAGGGAGTGGCCTTCTTGCTGAACACCTGTTGTCACGACTACATCTGTGAGCTTGTGTAGTAATTAGTAACATGTTTCTTTCAGAAAGGTGTGCATTACATCTTTTTTTGAGATTTGTCCCAAACTTTGGTCAATGATAGGGACATGTTCTCTGTAGAAGGTCAAATAAATGGGCAATGTAGTGAAGGAGAGGGAGGGAGGCATAGGTGGGTTGAAGGATACAATATTGCTTGTTGTATTGTGAAGATTTCATTCTGAAACACGTCTCACAAATGCTGCTCATATTAGCCAGTGTAGCAAGTGCCACCCTTTGATAACGACAAATAATATTTAGAGCAATTTTGCTTTTTATCAATGTCATAGATATTCTCTCCGAGACAATGCAGGTGTACGTTTTGTCGTTACAGGTATGAT
>KN882410.1:120654-134252 GCA_000934455.1 Apostichopus parvimensis | reverse complement strand
GAATACCCTCACTGCACCTTAGTCGACATTATAATTTAAATTGTAAAACAACTAAGTTGGCATAAAGCTCAGCTTAGATTGTTTGGCCTATGACAAACTTGAATATGTGTTGACTAATAATAGAGTTGGGGTCTGAGGGGCCTTTACTTTAGCTGTTGCCACTTACTAAGTTAGGCCAGCTTAGGCCTAGCCTAGTTTGGACAAGGTAGATTTAGCCTAGCGTTAAATTTAAATAATTTAGTAATTACTAACGTCGTCGTGTTGCATGATGTCAGTCAGATAATGGTGCTAATATTTAAGATGCCAAATCTCGGCGTTTGTTAACCCAGCAATTCAGTTTCAGACTCCTTAGAACGAGTTGGTAATATGAAGTATGATGATAAAATTGATAGGTCAAGCTACGTTACTACTCGTACTGTGTTGCAGTGGTGGTTAGTGTGGCATTTAAACACATGGCGTATTCGTACGATACAGATGTGTTGCAATGTGGCTGAACGAAAACTTCTGTGGAACGCGAAAACTTAGTACAGCAAGGAAGTGCCTGTCGTGATCATGGAATTCAATAAAATAGTTTGTATATGTATGTAATTCCACTCATCTCCATATACTCTCATACAACAATATAAACAAATTAGACCTTATCGCTTATCATCCCGCCCCTTCTAGATGATCGAGACTGTAGATACTTGACACCCTCTCTTCCCCAAGTATATGCTTATTGTCACACAAGGCTAAATTTCAACAATTTATCCGCGCTTAGACATTTGATCATCTATTTTAACATTTCTCAACGCCTGTAGATAAATTTGAGGCCCAGAACCTCCAGGAAAGTACTTTTGAAAAATTCAACTTTTAGGGTCCCTTTAGGGTCAAGCTATAATTTATATAGCAATATGCCATGCAATAAATTTAACCACAATACACTGTAACACTGAGATTTTAATAATGTGCATGTTTAAAGTTCGCGATTGCTAAGGAAAAAAAAGATCTCAAAGAATAATCTCTGACGGAGTATCAGCATAGGCGTAGGAAGCGGGGGGCTGGGGGGCTGCAGCGCCCCCCAAACAAAATTTTTGTGAAAATTCGGGCAATATGCTGATAATTTTTTTTATTATTGTAACGACTTCCCCAATAATTCTAATCAATAAGGAAGGGTAATAATACGGCAAATGATTGTATGTTATTGCGATGTAATAACAGATGCATGCCTATATGATATGCACATCTACATGTTGAAAGCGCGCGGAGCGCGCGGACAATTTTGGTTATATTTTTCGGGCAAGTGGTTACAGCCCCCCCCCCCAAATCAAATTGGGTTCCTACGCCTATGAGTAGCAGTGCTTAATGTAGTCCACAACATCAATTTTGACGGACGGAGATGACACGTAGCCTACGTATGCCTTATCCAGGTCCAAGAAAAGATTGAGATCGTGTCTGAGATCTCAGTGTCAAATGATAGTCTCACTATAATCATGATATATGGACTTATACATAAGTTAGAATCATGAATCATCCCTGACGATTCCACTGATGTTACCAACTGTTAATCAATGTAGCCAGATCCACATGAACTTCATAACAGTAAATTAATTCCTTCATCTCTCAATCAATCATCTTATGCCAGTGTGGCTCAGCCTATCACTAGTAAGTCAGGAATGAACAAATTTTATTCAGTTGCATTCATTTTCCAAAAAATAAGTTTGCTCATCTGAAACCCTTTCAGCGCGATGTTCGTGCATGAACCGATGCCGACTACCCTTCTTTTTTTTTGCAATACGGAACGTTCAGATATTTCAAGCCCCTATCTAAATCAGCCTCGGGACAGTGGGTGAAACTTTGCCGGGCCCATCCACCTTACTATGATATGCACGCCACTTTATCGCACCCATGATTTGTACACATGGAAACGTGGGAATTAGTTGGACAGATATGTGCATTTTCCTTACGAGTATTTCAGAAATAGTGAAAGAAAGGAGAAACGGGTTTCGGACAGTCCGTGATGAAGATATCTTTGGACCCTTTTCACTAAAAGACAGAATTTAATATAACACCGGTAACATATCGGTTGTTTACGTCACGATCTAACAATCCCTGACCATTTATTCGGTCATGGTTTACGCTATATTCCCCCATCAAATACCTCGTAGTGACGGACGCTGTCTTACACAAATTGGAGTGAAAGTGCAAACGCTGTGTTCATATTTGGTGTTGATCTGTTGATTGTACGCTTTTAAATTTAGCATTACAGCGCATGTTCGTTTTTACCCGAAATACTCTCATTATTTTAAACTGTTTGCATTTATTCATCGTAAAGGTTGCATATCAATGGTTATCGGGCAATAAAGTACTGTAACTTAGGGCTTAGGCTAGCACTAACTTAGGCCAGCCTTTACTGGCTATATATTATTACTGCAATATCGTATTCGTAACTTAGGCCTAGATAACAGTAGGTCCTTGGAAACCTACTTTAGTTTAAATAACGTGCAACTAACGCTGTTAATATTTCTACTCGTCGCTAGAAAGTATAGCCTATACTGAGTTGCTTCTAACTGAAGAATTACATCTGCATGCTTTCACCGTGTTTCTTTCAAATACAATCCATACATTTGATATTGAGCATAGAATTAACTTTCTTTCTCTGTGCAGATCATCTGATGCTTTGTTGTTAATAACAAGAGAGGATAATCAAGATGGTATGTTTTTTCCCCCATATACTCTTCATAATGCAAACACAAGTTGGACGTTTTTGGTCCTTGGTAACATCTCCAACTAGGCGTAGGACGATACTGTTTAAAACGTAACAAATTTTTAATTCTAGAAACAAGTCCTCAGTTGGATTGTTTAAAAAAAATGTGAAACAACATGATAGTTAACTAAGATGGGCACACTTACATATATAACTAAGCATGCACAACATGTGCAGTATAGTCACTTACACAATTGAATTGTACATTTAAGGAGTGATCTTTGTATAAAACTTAGGACGGTTTAACTTTTTACTCTAGGATCATGTTCTACTAAAAATACTTTTCAATGTTTAAATATGACAAATATTACTTATTAAAAACTTGATAGTTTCCACTTTCTGAATTACAGTATTTTAAATATTTTACATGAACACTTTCTGGCAACATTTTTGCTCATTTCAGTCAAGTAATTTAGGCCTTAATGAGCACCATCATGATGTTGTGCTCAATTATCTGAGATTTGCTCGTTACAAGCGCAGTCAAAACCTCAGAGGTGTGGAGGGATGCTTTCAAGATGTGAAAGATAGCAGGTAAGTCTCTTTGAGGAAGACTCTTTCCTTGTGGTATATATATAATTGCCATTGGCGTAGGAGGCGGGGGGATGGGGGGGGGGGGGCTGCAGCCCCCCAATCAAATAGTTTTGTGACAATTCAGGCAATATGCTGAGAATTTTTCGGGCACCTACTGAAAGAAAAATAAACTGCAATGTGTTTTTCAATGGTTAAACTGATATTGTTTTGATCATTATTATTGTAACGGCTTCCCCCAAAATGGTAATAAGATGGTAAATGGTTGTATGTAATTGGCATGCGATGTAATAACCGATGCATGCCTATATGATATGAACATGATCGCGCTTCGAGCGAGAAAAATGTTGATTACATTTTTCGGGCAAGTCGTTACAGCCCCCCCCCCCAATCAAATTGGGCTCCTACGCCTATGATAATTGCTAGGAGTTAAACAAGATATTGGCCAATTACTTGTTTTCCCACAATGGCCTTGATGCCATTCTAATGGTGAATTTGGTACAAGTTTACTGTCTATAAGTGGAGAAAAAAAGGTAGTCATGGTGACCATTCTATATTTATTTCAGCTGTCAAGATATTCACCTGTAAAAATACCGAAATTGCTTATAGAATGCCCCATTAAGGCAACAGTGATTGAAATATCTGCTTCTCAGTTGCAGACTTCAGAGCTGACTATTAATTTGAACTTACTTTTAATAAATGCTGATACTTCTACAAGCCCAAACTTCCATTATTATCTATATAAACAACAAAACTGAACTCAAGTGTCATTATGAAGTGCTTTACCCTCACCCTTCGATCATAGACCCTGCATGTTCACATATTGTTCAAAAGTATGTATATGGCTTGTATGTATATGTTCCATATTTGAAAAGAAATGCGATGGAGTTGAGGATAAGAATTTGCTTCCGGCTCTGTCTCCTTGCTACAGGTTGACAGAAGATACTTTCACGTCCGATGAAGTGGAGGACATTTTAGATGGTTTAGAGGCAGTGGTTCGAGGAGAAGTGGAGTCAGAACTTATCAACATAAATCATACCAATGTCCTCCTGTTACGGCAATTTTTCCAGCAAGCAGAGAAATGGCACCTGAAGCTCCAGGCTGATATATCAGAGCTAGAGAACAGGTTAATTCATTGCTTATCGGTTAAGATATTATGGAATTAAAATGAAAATGGTTGAACCGTTGAGTAGGTGTCAAGTTTATTTGAGTGTTTCCCAAGGGTTGGGAAACCAACAGAAGCTCATTTTTCAAACCATGCATATGTGGACAGTTGATGGAGACTAGCTTACACCAAGCTTCCCCCTATTCAAAGAGTGTTCAGAGAATTGTGTATGAAAACCAGAGAACAATTCCTTTAAAATATTTGGATATTTCACTTCTTCTTTAGAAAATGACAATGCACGTCAAGTCAAGCTAATGAAATCTGTATTGAAACAGATTTTCTGTTGAAACTCGACAAAATTCAATGCAGAAAGATGCTTCAAAATGCTTCAATGTACTACAGTAGCTTTGAAAAGAAGGATAGGGCTGCTCTTAAATGTTCGTAGTTGAATCTTTGCAGATCAAAGTGGAATGTAGTATTATATTTGAAGTATGTTTACTGAAAATACAGACCAGTAATGAAATTTTGGTTTCTGTCATTATTCCAGAGAGCTGATAGAACTCATTGCCGACTTTGAAGAAAGCCAGTTTGCTGGCGCTGCAGTAAGTCATCTCGCCCGTTTTTTTTTTATCTCCTTTGATTTATAAGTATTCATATATAGTTAAATATATAGTTAATATATTTGCAAAATTTGCTATGTATGGTCTTATATCTAGGTTCAATCTGCAACTGCTCTAGAGATATATTTTGCTTGTGTGATGTCATATCCGAAATAAAAACAAAAACAAACAAAGAATAATTTGCAATTTTTGGCATGGTCAAATAAGTATATAATTACAGTAGTGGTAAAAATCACTTTGTTGTGGAATGTTACTATGTGCTGCTAAAGATTGGAATAACATGCAGAAGGCTAAATACAAAATAATTGGTTTTAATGAGCTAACGTACTGTAGAGTGCATGAGACCTTGCCCTAACATTACAAATATTTTGAATTGTTGCAAGTTTGTAAGTCCTGAATGATAAAGATAAGTGTCTTAAAACAGCCTTTATCTTTGAATTTGTCACAATAATCTGATGGGAAAATACTCCACTATTAAAGGAAGGATGAGGTAACTGAATTAGGTAACTGTATTGTGCTAATTTAGTCCACTCAATTTGCAACAGTTTTGGAACAAAGTCATAAAATATTGTATTAAATTTTGTAGCACTTTAAATTTTCTGTTATTGATTGAACGGTTAGTATTAAACTGACAATTACGAGTATCCACGTGGTTGTAACCACATAGATAAATCTGTTAGATAGACTGAGGATTATCTAATTATGTGGGATTATTACATGACTTGGTCAGAATGGTGTAACTTTCCAACCAGATGCAAACTACAGCTGTAAGGGGGACACAAACCCAATCCAGTTTCTGTGGCTAATATATGTCCCAGATCTTTATCAGTTTGCTCCGTTTGGGAGATATGAGAATTGTGTCCGAAAATTGCCTTTTAGTAAATGTATAATTTCATAATGCCACTAAATTATGAGAATATTTCTCTTTTTCTCTCTGTTTTATTGGTCATTTGCCAGGTAGACCGAATGTTAATAGTGTTGAAACTGATACCAATGCCTTCATTTATTCATGTTAAGTAGTTCAATACTTTAGAGTCAGCATTAGCAGAAAAATTCATATTGTAATAAATAAATGGAAACATAATAAAACGATACCTATGTAGTTCGATGATGTCATATTTAGACTTGATCAAGTCTTTGTCGTACATGTGAAGAAACATTAAATCTGTGATATCTCCCACATGGAATAAGCTATATCATTTAACTGTATTGAGGGTGTTGTTCATGCAAGTTTCCTGGATCACATACACCAAAAATGAAGGCTGGGTTTGTGCTTCCTTTCACTAGTATGTTATACAAATTTCTTCTTGTTACTATCTGTGCTATAGCCCACCAAACCTTCCTTTGAGATGAAACGCCTGGACCCAATGGAATCTGGGGACTTTCAACTTCTTCAGAATGAAATTGATCGACTTAATAAAGAGAACGAGCAGCTGAAAGAGAGACTGAAAACCACCGAAATAAAGGTGACAAAGTACTTCCGTTTCTCCGCCGATCGCTAAGTAGCACGCTTATTTGGATGTAAAATTCTAAGTATGAGTACATCTCTATTGAAGATACAAAATTGAAGCATAGAAAGTACTTTGCTATGCTGTATGTGTGAGTACACAGAATATGATGACTGCAATATACTTACTACTTACTGTGTTTATGTTAGTGTGTATACATGAATGATGATGGTGACATTGTATTACTACTATTTTTATGTCATGATCACAATAAATTGAGTACTTAAAATGGGCTTGTTGTGGGGCAGGGGAATTTCCAGAATTTTAGAAAGGAAGAGGGTGCACTCCCGAGGACTTCAATGAATGGACAAAACACAAACATTTGACCTGAAATGGTGTATTCTGAGGCTTATTTAGGCAATAAGTTAGGTCTACACTAAGGTTGTGCTAATAACCAATTTTACTTTTTTCTTTGTGTGGTGTTGAAGGAGGGGTTGTACAGTACCCTTCCCCTTCCTTGCCTCTATACTTGGAAGGTACGATGGTATTCAGACAAATATATTACCATATTTTACTTGTGTATTCCTATGTTATGATCTGGCATTGTTGCATAGGTTATGAATGTTCTATGATATGGTATGTTCTATGATTTCTCTGAAGGCCACTGAAGCTTTAACCGCCAAATCCCGTTTAGCGTCAGAGCTATCAGATGCTCAGAGTTCACCATCCAGTAGCGCTCAGCTCCAAGACAACTCAGAGGCAGTGGCAGACCTAGAATCACAGCTTGCCGCAACCAGGATGCAGGCCGAGAAGGTATTTTATATGTATTTTAACCTACGACAGTGTTAGTTGTAAAATCGCAAACGGCAAGCAAATCTTCCCCATCTTTCGTCACTTGTGGAAATGAAACTTAACTAAAATAATTATCCAAGACCATTCCCAAAACTTCCTTGGATGACAAAAGAAAGAGTAAAATATTCAAATTGATTTTTTGTTAAAAACTGTAAAGCAACATTTTATGACACCTTTTTACTGATTCTGTGACTTGCAAAAAGTGATATACAGTAATCTCAGCCCTATAGTTTATCCAGGACAACCTTATCTCCACAACCCCTATTATTTGCTTATATCAAGAAATTAATATTGCCATTGTTAACCATGCTATGAAATGAGTTTGAAAGGCTATTTTTTCCATCAACAAAAAGGCAAGCATCAAACTGAAACATTTATTTTGGACAATACCATCTATGTTAGATATTATTTGCTCTAAATATACCAGTTTTGCTCTCATCTTTAGAATTTGAAATTGAGCGGTGACAAAGCTGGTGTACTGGAAGATGACCTTGTGCAGACCAAACATAAACTTCTAGAAGTTCAGGAGCAGCTGGAACTCAAAGGAAAGGTAAGGATATAGAGCTGAAAGTTGATTT
Source organism: Apostichopus parvimensis (assembly GCA_000934455.1). Classification (NCBI taxonomy): domain Eukaryota; kingdom Metazoa; phylum Echinodermata; class Holothuroidea; order Aspidochirotida; family Stichopodidae; genus Apostichopus; species Apostichopus parvimensis. The sequence continues at coordinate 126,375 of KN882410.1, read as the reverse complement.
TTAAGTGAGTTTTGAATATTCAGTGTTGCAGAAGATTTAGTATGGTTCTTGTCAGTTTTTGCCTTTTGTTTGATAACTTGTTGGAGGCAAAAATGGAATCGTTTGTGTTTTTGTTGAGGCCAGAGGCATTTGATACCATAGTCTTAAAACTTTGTAAAGACAGTAACTCCTAAACGAAAGCTTGAATGAACTTTGTACTCAGTGATTGGATCCATCTCAGTGAGTAATGGGTCCTCATGTATTTTTGTGGGGTTGTTTTAGGAAGAAATCAAAGGTTATTTGAGGTCAATAAGGCTTAAGTCTGAAAACCTTGTAAACTCAGTTACTCCAAACCTGAAGCTTGGATGAGCTTCATACTTAGTTACCCAAAAAATTGTTTCTGTAGAAATCAAATGTCATTTGAGGTCAAAAAAGGTCAGATTCTGACAGATTTGAAATACGTTAACTCCCAAGACTAAAGCTTGGATCAAACTTCTTGCGTAGTATGTGGATCCACCTTTAGTATGTACCAGAACCTTATGGGTTTATTTAGAAGTCAAATAAAAGCCAAAACTTTCAAATCTTTTTAAACATTGTAATTCTAAATCTAAAGCTTGTAGTGAAATTCATACATAGTATTGTTGAGGTCATCCTGAAAGACTTTTGGCCAGTAAAAAAAGAAAGACAATTTTTTTTTTTTCGTCTTGCAGGAACTGGACAAGAAGTTCAGTGGAACAGCTACCTACAAGAACTTGAAGGCCATGCTGGTCAAGAAAAATGACCAGCTCAAGGAACTGAGGGGACGTCTGGCCAAGTATGAAGAAGAATGACCGTCTTCCCCTGATTGTTGTTGCAACTAAGCTGAAACCAAGCTGCACCAATGTACGCCTTCGTTCACCAGGGCTGGTTACATTTTCTCTTTTAGAGTAGTAAATCTCAGGCTGAGCAAATCTTCTTTTTTTTTCATAGTGAAGCAGCATCTAGAAATTTGAATGTTTGTACACTGTATAACTATATTTAGTTTTGTTGCCTGTCAGTATTTATTTGTCCAAAAATTTAAACAAACTTTTCTCGCTAAAAATTGGGAAATGTCTCGTTTAATTTGGTTCATAAAGTTGCACCATCGAGTGTCAAGTGCCGTGCCAATCGAACTTGCTGCTCTTGGGAGGTTTGACCTCTGACCTAATGCAGAAAAAAAGGTTGCGAGCATTTTGATCACAGATGTCACTTCTGACATCAAGGATCCATTCAAATTACAAAAACAATACCAGTTGTAATCGACATACCTGCAGAATATTTTTCTGAGAAATATTACAAATTCTACGAGGGTAGATAACATATGTAACAGTAGCAACAGATCTCATCATTACGTCAGATTATATATTTGTTAAGTTATTTTTAAAAGTAGTAGGGTATGAAAGTCAGCACTGCTCGAATCAGTATAAACTGTGTTCGGTATTACACACTTAAATAACCTTGTTTTGTTGTAGTCGTTTACACAGTTATGTAATGTTGTATTGTTGTACATCTAATCACCTTGCTTTTATTCCCTTTGAATGAAGGGGACAACAAAACCTTGATGTTTCTCCTATAACTTCATTCTTATTGTTCATTCATAAGTCTTTCTTTTGTTCTGGTATTCAAACACATTGACTTGTAATACTTTACATTATTAGTAGGCTTCATCATCCTACTAGTGTACAATAAACAAAATAAATCAATAAAAAACGTTAGAACTGTCAGAACTATTTTATTGTAGTCGTCTATGAGAACTGCCTTTTGTGGATGCTACCATTAGATTAAATATACGCCAACACACAGACATACTCAAAAGCAAATTCTATATTTGTAGCGCTGGTATGATTGACAAGAAAGTGGGGGTCAGGTTGTCAAGTTTATCAATTATCTCAGTGAAAATCACCAACTTTAAAGTACATAGATCTCTTACATTAATATTATAGAGCCCAATATCCTACATGGTTTGATGGTTTCGGCCATTTTCTTATGGTGGAATTGCAAACTGCTGTATTTTCCTCTTGCTCATTGACCTTTGACATCATAAGTCATGGAGGCACTTTACAGTAGCCGATACACATGCACACGTACCCCAAGTTTGAAGTCTATTGGCTCTACGGTTTAGAAGTTTGTGAGACATTTATTGTTCAGACGCACTCTAGAACATCACATTTTGATCCCCACTTCAACCATGATATGTCCACCCCATGTTATTATTACATCACCCTATGTTACCCCCTCCCACCACCTACCACATATGCATCATAACAACACCCACCAAGGTTCAGTTCAGTGTCTCAAGGAGTGTGAGGTGGGCTGCAGCTTTTGCACAAATCGTCAACAAAACTAATAACTTGTATTCTATCAACAATCTGTACATAAAAAGTTATGAGGACACCTCTTGTGACTTCTGGAATGGAACATGATATGAGGACTCCTGACTGTTCCCAGAAATTGGTCACCTGACATTGAAAACTGTCATTCAAGATTAAGAAATCGTGTTTGCAAATAACAGCTAGCTCACCCCAATCACCACTGCAGAAAAAGGACACTTTTCCATCAATGAAAAACAAGAAAGTACCATCGAGTCCTGTGTGTTGATAATCAGTTCAAAATTTGTACCAATCTTAGCACAAATCCCATTTTGACGGTTGCCAACAAATGGAAATTTTCTACCTCAAGTATCCAAACTTGCCCAAAGTTATATGGTCGTGATGCTTGTCGAAGCTAGTATTCTGGTTCTAACTTCTGGCAGTTTATCAGGAATGAAATCACGAACATCTGGTCATTTTACACTATAAATCAGTATGTATGGCAGTTACTCAAATCTTTATGAGTAATCACTGGCTGAAAGGACATTTGGAAATAAGAGAAAACTACTGGGATTTGATGAGACAAATGAAAATTTATTGCTAATGTCTGTTATCAAAAGGATCAGATAGCAACAATTAACATTGTCAAAAGGGCATATTCCATAAACAGCCAAATATATACAAACTTATAAAAGAGGAAATAAAAATATTGTATCGCCTTATACTTGATATTACACATGATATATCTTCAAGCAACTACTCTTCTCAAAGAATGAAAGTGATAGGTCGGAATATTTTCGATATAAGATTTTTTTTTTTTTTTAAAAAAACTTTGGAGATGGAAAGTTTTACAGGCCAAATTTGGTATAAGTTTTTCGTTTCAAATATAAAATGTAACATTATTATATAACTTTGAAACTGGATCCTATAATCACTTTTCATATATATTTCAGCATGAAATTTTTTCAGATCCATCTTGCAATATAAGTAATGTTTACATATTCGGTAACAGGCAAGAATCCAGCAGGAGCTGTCGCAGTTCCATGGAAGGATCCGATTCGGGTTTAAAATCTCGCCACTCCTGCCTCGACAATTGGCTGCATTTGATCACTTCACTCCTGATTGACTCTTTAAAGTTTGCTGGAGGATTGCTAAGTAGCTGTGTTCCTCTGATACCGGTGTAGAAAATATCTCTACAAAGGACCTGAAGAAATGAATGCAAGAAACTGATGTAAAATTAAAACCAACAAAATTGTGTTCATTTTGAAGTTGAACTGCATTTGAAGGTAAATCAGCAAAAAACTATATTCCGGTGGCTGAAGTTGATCGGTTAATTAATTAATAGTATTAATTAAACCCATCTTTGGGTCAAAACCACATACATGATAGCACTTTGTGTGACAAAGATATATATTAAATTTCATAATTTGATATTTTGTGAATGCATCTGGCAACAACAGAGCAAATGATGTCGTCATGGTAATTCAGCTGAAAATCTCTGCATGTTTCTTGATAATATTTCATACCCTTCTTAGCAGAGGAAACTGGTATTGCTACAAATATTGACAATACTGTGTGTTGCACCTTAATGAGATTATAATTAATTATCCTAAGTAACCTTAAAAAGCTACTGTAAACAAACATTCCAAATGTATTGATCATCTTTCAGGAATAAATAAACAAGATGGTAACAATCAGACCTATTTTTCTGAAACTGCCAACTCTCCAAAATTACTCCTACACAATCGAGAGTTGTTTTACTTTACAGTACTCAAATGCATCTGTATAGACTTGGAGGGTGGCAGTGTAAATACTCCTTTCAATGTGAGTGACCCTAACTAATATGACTTTATAGCTTTTAGCTGGCTATTATGACCTTAACTGCATCGCAGTCTGGCCACTCATGGAGGGTAAACACCTGATGATGAAATGTAAACAACTAATATCACAGAAGTTTCCAAATTGTTAATTCCTCGATGTGTCAAAATTGCAAATTCATCACTTACAAAATATTTCACAAACAAGTTACACAAGCACACTCCTCTTGCATGAGAGGCAAACCAAATTGGTACGGTTTTAGCTACAATTACTACTGTAAAGAAATTTTTTGATTTTGTAAGGATAACATTCTCTGACAGATACATTTTAAATTAATATATGTCAAATTAATTTATATTTTGCAGCAAAAGCTAAATTCAACCTTTTATGGCAAAGTTAGAAACTCCCCAACCATTAAAATATATCAGCTCTTCATTGAATCTGACAGTCTTCTGCCTCTAGTTACATATAAGCCATTTGCTGACTCCTGATAGTTATTGGTAATTTACAATCTTAAAATATCTAGGAACTTTATGCTAAAAAATAATACATATCCATTTTTAAAGGTTAGCTTAAACACTGTATGACATGAGAAGCTTTTTAACACATGCTTTGGTGTTCTATAAACCATCTGGACTTCTTCATTTGTATTACCTGGAGGTTGAAATTTCGCCTTCGATCGGTACATCTTCCTTTTGAAACCTCACAGATTCCTTCACAGTCAAAGAAATCACAGTCTGAATGCTCTGAACAATCTTCTTGCTCTAAAATGGACTTCATTTTGCTCGATGAGAATATCATGTCACCGTCAATCACTTTCACCTCCAGGTTATCTCCGACACCAAAATTATCGGCTTTCACGTCGCACATGTGGGTCTCTTCTGCAGCCTCGGCGAAATTTCCATCAAGCAAAGTGAAAAGATCCAGTAATTTGAGAGCAATCATTGCTCGATACTTCCAAGGCATTCCATTTCGATAAGTCCTCAAGGTTATAGATGACAACATTTGGTCTGGAGGAATGTATTCTACCCCATAAAAGTGGCCACAGTAGCCCAAGACTTGTGGAAATTCTGTCAATTTCCTGTAAAACTTAAAATTGACATACTCTTCCTGTTGTACCAAATTCATCAATGTGTTCATATAGGCAAGACTCGGCTTTTCATTTTCAGGGTCATATTTCTCATCGGAAAGTTTCACTATTAGGTCACGTTTATCTCCTTCGAGTTTAGTCTGAAGTAAAGATCCTACTTCATTAGAGATTACTGTCTCAAAGAAGTCAACTGTTGGAGCAGACAACACTTTTTCTTGGTTCTCATTGGTCTCCCAGACTGTCAAAGGTGAAAGGTCATTTTGATCTCTCACTCTTGATTTCAAGACCACTAAGCTATTGTGCCATTCCATGAGAATCACATTTTTATTTGAGCCACCAGAGATGCTTGACTTGAATTTAAGAGTTTCAAGGTCACAGAGATCTTGACACAAACTGCCAGTAATCCGCTTGGTCGTGTACTGGTAGCACTGTTAAAACAGAAAAACATATGTTGCTTAAGCCTGATGTTGTTCCAAATACTGAATATCAGGGACACTTGCCCCCAAT
>KN882410.1:89791-109235 GCA_000934455.1 Apostichopus parvimensis | reverse complement strand
GCAGCAGTCGGAATTTTCTTGCTCCAAAACCCATCCAGTTGGAATTTCAGACACTACACCCCCCCAATCATCAGGCCTTAGCTACGTCCCTGCTTGCAGGATCTTCTTCAGAGGGTGAATATGATATGTATCACATTAGAAGTTCAGCAATAAATCATAGCCAATTACATCAACGGTACGATGTTTTTCAATAACTTGCTAGTGAAATCTTCTCAAAAACATCAAAGAACTGATTCTACCAGTTTCCTAGATGAGGGTGACCCAAATCGAGTTTCTTCATTTTTTTTTATAATTGTAAAATGTCAAGTAGTTATGACAACAAATTGTAAACAATCTAACTTAGCAATTTGCAAGATTAGCAGATTCACATTTCTGATTTGCCTACTGTATATTTCAGTTAATGTTGCTCTGAGCTTTTTTTTTTCTTCTCCCCCCCCCCCCCACACTTTTTCTTATTATTATTATTATTCATTTTTCTTGTAACATTTTTTTTTTTTTTGTCATACTTTGTACCTTTGTTATACTTTGTCAGTTTTTATTTTGGGGATACCTCACTTACAAGTTCTTATGAACTTTTCGAGGATCCCCACAACCATATATTTTGTATGTATATACTTCAATGATGTAAAATGTTGATAACGTTGATGGTTGAAATATAGTTGAACAAACAAACAACAAACAAACAAGTTTGCCAACACACTGCATCCTCAAGCTGATATTTCTCTCATTCTCATGGTAAGTAGGGCATGCTCAATAAACGTCAGTACGCTTTGTGATTTCTTTTAAGCGGTGAGCAGTCACTAATACAATTGATGGAAAATCGTTAGTTAGGCCTTATTATTCTAATTAGTGGATTGCTCTACGCTTTGAAGTAAACATAGCATGTAAAGGCCAAATCGTTATATGACCCCGGGCCCACGGCCAACTCTGTGTTCAACTGTTTGTAAACCTTAGTCCCATTTAATTTAAAAGTTATGAAATGATAACAATAAAACAAACTGTTTTGTCGATTTTATTCTTTTTTCCGCATATATTTTAATATAAATAATGTTACAACACAGATGTGTGTCTGAATATTGAAAAACCACTATCAACTTCAAGAAAACAAACACATCATATCAAGTATAATATGGAATAATAATAATATCATCTTTAAAGGCATTGAAGACTCGTCCCAAACCGCGTGCCGCCATAATGAAATAGTTAACTTTCTGTTGCTTGCAAGTGACGTTTTGTTTGTGTCGCTACAAAATGCAGACAGTAATGAAACGTGATACCTTAATTGTTATCTTTAGCTGGACCTGTGATGTCCATCACTGTATCGTTTGTACACTGTGCTGTGGGTATTGACCGCAGCTGTATGTGCTGACTGTACACTAGTGTATAATTACCGACGGTAGCAAGCTGTGTGTGTATTTTCTGGGATCGATGGTGGTGTTTAACACTTCTGTTACACCTCATTCGAGGGCTAGGTCAAATTACCGGCATTAGACGTTTCTTTTTGCGCGAGTCTTCACACCCTTTAACAGCTCAGCTACTGATACTGCTTGAGACATCGATAAAGCCTATATAATTGATAAAGCCTACATAACCGAAGGACAGAAAATAAATGTACCATTAGTTGTAGGTAGCCAAAAAAAAAATAATAGGCTAGTAACACTTAAAAAGGGGGAAAATCATAACACTGAATTTTCTTCACAAATGTATACATATGCAAATAAAAGTTTTCATTTCTTAAGATACAAGCAAACAGTATTGTAAGGAATATATATTCTATTCAGAACCTGTGTGCATTCTTTATGGTTTGTAACACATTTTGTAACATTGGTTTCTCTCCTGTATGTGTTCTTTCATGTATCTTCAAAGTGCCAGATTGAGTAAACCTATTGTTACAGTATCTACAATTATAAGGTTTCTCCCCTGTATATATGTGTTCTTTCATGGCGTTTCAAATTTCCCGACCGAGAAAACCTTTTTTGGCAATATCTACAATCAAAAGGTTTCTCTCCTGTATGTGTTTTTTCATGTTCCATCAGAGTGCCCGAATGAGTAAACCTTGTGTTACAATATCTACATTGATAAGGTTTCTCTCCTGTATGTGTTCTTTCGTGATCCTTCAGATAAGAAGATCGAGCAAACATTTTGTTGCAATAGCTACATTGATATGGTTTCTCTCCAGTATGTGTTCTTTCATGTCTCTTCAACTGTCCAGATTGAGAAAACGTATTGCTACAATAGCTACATTGATATGGTTTCTCTCCTGTATGCGTCCTTTCATGAGTCTTCCAACGGCTAGAATGATCAAAAGTTTTGTTGCAATAACTGCATTGGTAAGGTAATTTCCCTCCCTCATGACAATGAACATGTCCTGAATCTTCAGGTGATGTTTCTCCTTCATTTAATTCCTCCTTCACTTTGATTGATAAATGAAATGTGTAGCTCTCCCCTTGATCTTCACAGTCACTCTCCTCTTTTTCAACATCCAGTTGATGAGCTTGGTTAATTGAATGGTCAATATTTTCAAAATGCATCCCTCCAGATCCTGAAAGTATAAATGGTGAGACAGTATTAAAGAAAGATGTATGCCAGTTGATTGATTCCTGAAGTCTAGAGTCCAAGGAGCAAATGGATTGTCTGATAGACTGAACAGGAATGAATTGACAATATGAACAGATTAGAGAGAGTGAGGAAAGAAGAAGAGGGCAATATGCAGACTTGCAGAGAGTGGGTGGATAAGAAGCACAAAGTAGTCAGAATGACTCAAATGAGTACAGCGAGATGGATGAATGGATGAATGACCTCAAGTGAATGGAGGAACAGCAAAAGGAGAATGGATGGATTGAACAAAGTGGAGAGAGTGTAGAGGAGGGATAGGATGGATACGTAGTGTAGGGTGGGTCAGTTGTCTTTATGCATAAACCAAAAAGCAAAGAGGCATAACTAGTGATTCCTTGCCATATTAACATAAATTTACATAGTATCCTAAATTTACTTTCAACTCATCATGCTTATAAATATTCCAGAGGTTGACCTCTCTTGACCTTCAATGAAAGGAATTCGATTTCTGTACTCAATTACGTTGATCAGCATACCAGCTATGTTCTTCAACCAAGTTTTGCTTTTGAAAATAAAATTTGAAATGCACAAAAATCAATTGGATTCTCCTAAAATTTGAGTCCAAAAAAAATTTGGTCACAAAAATATTGGGTCTTAAAACTTGTTTTCTTGGTACAAACGATTTTTGGAAAAAAAAAAAAATTGTCCTTTTTGTAGGAACATAGAGACGTCGGAATATAGAGAAGTCGGAACATAGAGATGTCGGAACATAGAGAACCGGTCATACTAATTAGCGTCAACAGGCCCATATTTCACGACAACTCAAGACAACAAGTTTAAAATACCATCAAATACAATGGTTATAATCAGAGTGTATCTGGAAACACATTTAAAACTGACTGAAACCATCATGCATACATATTTTTCATGGGAAAAAATGTTTTTTTCGTAAAAATAGTCTAACTTTCTCCGTCCGTAGAATTGAACCGCACCATTATGATATGGGTGGGTTTGTGTCAGTGGTTTGTGTTAGGGATCAACTACCTTTGTGTAGAGTGTCGGTAAGGTGGGTTGACGAAGTAAGAGAGTGCCACCAAAGTAGTATGATGAATGAACTCCAAATCAATCAAATCATTGATAGTTTTTAAAATAATGAATATTTGTTATTGTTTTTCCATTGAAATTTACATATGTTTTTATTAATTTTTACAGTCTTGCTTACTATCATTTTGCCTGGTTTTATTATTCTCTCCCGTGTATTTTATTATGTAATGGTGCGGTCCAATGTCATTGCGCAAGAGCAATAGCATCAGGTCGTCCAATTCTACGGACGGAGAAAGTTGACGATTTTTACGACAAAAACATTTTTTCCCGTGAGAATATGTATGCACGATGGTTCCAGTCAGTTTTAAACGTTTTTCCAGATACACTCTGATTACAACCATTGTATTTGATGGTATTTTAAACTTGTTCTCTTGAGTTGTCGTGAAATATGTGCCTGTTGACGCTAATTAGTACGACCCTAGAGAACATAATCATTTGTAGCCTACAGTAGGTTTGCAGCAAGACAGAGTCGCAGTGGAGAAAGTAAACAACCTAACTGCGATTCTATCCAAAGAAATGAGCCTTTCTGAAAATTCAGTGACAACAAAAATTGCTGCAAAAAATATGAAGACTAAACTTAATGCCCAGGTTATATCGGGCAATTTCATACTGTAGCAATGGCCCTTTGGCTATTTTCGTGGAACCGTTACCAGTAGTTTGGTGCGTAGGTGATTCTGGTTCCACCTGCACTTTAGTTCCAAACATTTCGATTTCCCCTTGTCAGTGCTCAGCATTGAGTTAGTCGATCCATTCAGCTATTACAGAAGTACAATAGGCTGATATCTTGCAACTTGGAAATCCGTTTGACGTTTCTTTTCTTGAAAAACTGATAAGACAGCCAAAATATTTCTTGGATCATATTACTACAGACCTCGATAACGGTACCCTATAGGGTCTCTAGAGCCTCAGAGGGAAGGACGCCATCACTTACTTGAATAAACCCCAAAATTTCCTAGTGTGAAGGACTTTTGAAATCAATGGTGGCAAAAAAAAAACTAGATATAGTGGGGAATTTCCCCACCTGTTAAGGTCCTTGCCCAGCAGCATGATGGCAAAACATAAAATGGCTACTTTTCCTATCCTGAGAATGGTTAAAATACTGGAGATGCTCAACAATGTGTTATGGTTTACATATTGTGTTCTACCACCTAGGTCTTGCTGTTCAATGCTGGTATATGACAGCTTATATATAAATATTCATACCAATATATAAATATTCATACCAATATATCAGTTATTAAAAAACCACAGAAAACACATGAGTGAAAGTTTCAGGTGTGTGTATTTCAAAAACTTTATACTCATAAAACTGTATAATTTTGTGAGAAAAAAAAAAAAAAAGGTAATGATTACAATCATTTAACATGTAACACGAGACACCATATATATGACACAGTACCAATATAATGATTTTAGAGGAAAGGTAGCAACCTCCCATATTTTAATTTACAAAAAATATTAAGTAAAGAGATGTAACAAGAACGACACATTCTCATACTGTGAACAAATCCAGTCAACGTAGGAAAGGTCTATTACTCGGTCTTCCCCTACCCCTCTGCCCAGATGGAAAATAAGGCTTACACCAATGTCATAAAGAACGTCTTTTTGCCTTAGATGTTCCAACAACAACCAGCTCTCTGAATTTGATCGTCCTTTTCCTGCTTGTTCACAGGTTAAACCGACTTAAAATTGCTCAAATATACAATTTTCTATTGATCAAACTTGGACACGATTGTTAGTATTTTTATTGTTTTATGAATGATTGTGAAAAAGAATGTCAATTAAATGTGAATTCGTCATCTTGATCAATCTAACATCTCTGTCAATAGACATCACACGAGAAAGATCAAAGGTAATCAAAATGTCTTCCAACAGTGTTAGTGTTTTTTTTAAATTCAAACTTTACAAGAAACAGTTAATGAACTACATTGTCATGGGATGTTAATTAATAGCAACCAGAAGCAGTCACATTCTGTAATATTTTGGATCCGCACAAAGAACTGGGTACCGATGTCACACATTGACAATCTGACATCCATGGAACACTAGAGATATTTAGGGGGCACCCAGTGACACCCACTTGGAACTCCTGATATCCATGAAGAGTTAAGAGATATATAGGGGCATCAGGGTACAGATGTCACCCAGTGACACCCACTTGAAACTCCTGACATCCATTAAGGGTAAAGATATATAGGGGCATCATGGTACATATAACACCCAGTTACACCCACTTGAAACTCCTGATATCCACGAACAGTAGAGATATATAGGGGCATCATGGTACAGATGAAAATTGCAGCCATACCTAAGACACCCACTTGGAAAAGTAGACATTGATAGACACTATGGAAATCATGAACATTGGTGTGAAAGAGCACTTCAGATACGCAGTGAAAACTACTAATAACAACAAACAATCAAGTGACACCTATTAAGACAGCCAATGGTATTTCAGTTACCCATGGACATGGAAGTCATCTAGAAACATCATGAGCAATGGTGTGACACCCAGTGACATCAAAGACCAATAGGTACATTCAACCATAAGACTGATAAAATGGAAGTTTTGCAAAGACAAGTCTAGACAAACTAACCACAACAGGCAGTGAAAAAAAAACCCAAATTGGATATAACCTTTTTGTTTAATTGTAAAATTGGAACTAAAGCGTTGGCATTTTAATCAGCAGCTTAGAGCATATCAACATAACAGTACTGAGGTTTTTAGCCTTTAATAAGGAATAAGAAATTTGTGTCTACTTTATTGTCAAAAGACAAAAAAAAGAGAAAGAAAAAAAACACGAAGTAAACAGAGCGCCTTTCACTAATTATAAACTGATAATTAGCAAAATGGCTCATTTCATGATGATGATGATTATGACTATGATGATGACAATATTAAACCAAAGTTTCACTTTGATTACTGGCAATGTTTAAATGTTCCACAAGCAACATTTTTATCCTTGTCATGAAGAGTGTCTCTTGGGAGGGAACTATCCACTTTATTAAAAAAAAAAAAAAAAAAAAAATTCTACTAAAGGTACATCTGTATAAAAAGAACCCAGGGAGCACCTTTTTTAGTCCATCCACCAAACTACAAAAACAAAATATAATAATTCTGCATCTTATTTAGCTTCCTCAAGCATCCCCTTCAATAAATTCTCCAGTTTGATAGCATCGGCAGCAAATTTGCGGATGCCTTCTGAAAGTTTCTCGGTGGCCATCTGGTTCTCATTCAAGTGCCAACGGAATGCCTTCTCATCGTACGACACCTTCTCTAAAGCTGTTCCACTTGCTGAAAAGAAAAAGAAAAAATCAAAATGTTGTTTAATGACTGCTTACTGTAGCTTTCTTGGTTACGATTGCCAATTTCCTGCAATTTTATCGAAACTATCACATATTTTGCAGAAAAATAATGCAAACCATGAAATGAAGACATCCATCCACTTCTTTCTTTTTTGTTTTCAGTATTCTGAAGTAACAACTTGCAGTTAAGAATATGCACCAGTCTGATAAGTTCTAGTACAAACAATTTTTCATGTAACAAAGATAGAAGCAATTTTTCAAAATTTTAGCAATTTTCAGAATTTTAGCTTTTCTTACATAGGATGTAAAACTGTAATTTGCCTGGTTCAGTCAATGAAAACTGTATTGATATGGGAATTTTTAATGCAGAGTCCAACCAAATAGAAACCAGATAAAAGAGAAGAGGAGTGGAAAGGAGGGAAGAGGAGGGGAGGGGAGGGGAGAGGAGACAAAAGAAACTGAGAAGGACGAGCATCGTAACAAACGGGTGACTTTAGAGATACTAATGCGCTACTTTTGTGTGATACCATGCACCATCAAGAGGCCACACCACAAACAGCTATAGTGATAAAATTGAATTCACTACAAGCAATGTATTCCATTCCTGCGGAGAGAAGCAATTTCCTACAAAGTAGTGATTTCAAGCTATAGCTTGGTTCAACTTCATTGCACATTTGATGATAATACATGACATATGCTAGTACTTACTTAGTAAGATTTCTTTCTAGTCAATGTAACTAAAATTTATAACTCCCCCAACCCACCACCCAACCCCCCCCCCAAAAAAAAAACACATCCACTAAAGGTGCATTTGTATAAAGAATCCAGGAAGCACCTTTCTTTTCTTTGTTAGTCCATCCACAAAACAGAGTAAACAGAAATGAGAAATAATAAATTCTGCATCTTATTTTGGCTTGTCATTCTAGGTGAGATTTCTTCCTACTTTACAGGTAACAAACGCCCTCACATCAGATCCAGTGTTCACGCAATCGTTACGTTGTCTGAAACTCTTACCTGTGTCAGGGTTCAGATGGCGGGTGACTTGTTCGGTAGAGCCCTGGAGTTTTTCCAAAAGCTTTGGACTGAAAATGTTAAAAATCAAAAGAAAAAGTTTTAAACTGCCTTGAAACAAGTTGAAAGTTTCCTTATCAAACAAATCTGCTAAATCCATCACATCAACTTGATTGAACAACACATCAACTTGGATGCAAATTGAAATCTGGGAGGCACCAACACTCAGCTGGCATTTTCAAGTTCTGCTCGGAATAATTTAAAGCTGGCTACAGACTGCACTCGGCAATTGAAACGTCCAAATAATAATTTTGGAGTTAGTGACAACACTGTTACTCATTTAAGTCCTACTGTAAGAATCTGAGCCTGCTACAGACTCCTCACACATACAAAATCCTGCTTTGAAAATCACAAACTGATCCCAAAGCATCCAAAGGTCCAAAAGCATCCTTAGGTCAAAATTCCATCGACTAGTGCAGTATAACCATGCCATCTCGCCTGCTTTAATTTATATTATATAAATCTGTTTGGTCAAAGAACCAAACTTACCACAATGTGCAAGAGACTAGCCCTTAGTTTGCTTAACCAATGAGACCAAAACCTAGCAGCTGCTCGAAAACCACACAAACTAAAACAAAGGCCTTTATTACTTTCATATCTATGTTACATAATATATAATAATAAATGCACAGGTTCCCAGGTTCCCCTCGGCCCTCCCCTCGTCACACCCATAACGGTAAACTCAGGCGGTTGCACTATCCCATACCCTCGTAAGGCTGGTCTCGGACTCACCCGATGGTTAACAAATCGCAACCGGCCAGAGCAAGTATTTCGCCAGTGTTTCTGAAAGATGCTCCCATGACTACTGTCTTGTAGCCAAACTTCTTGTAATAGTTGTAAATCTCGGTCACACTCTTAACTCCTATCGGATGAAAAAAACCCAACAACTTGTAATGGTCCCCTCACAACTAAAGAAGGTGTGGGGGTGGGATGGGCAGTGTATCTGAGGGGTAAGTGAGGGATGGGCAGTGTATCTGAGGGGTGCGGGAGGCGTATTTTTTTTTCCCAGGACAAACGTGGGTTTCAGGTTTTTCAGGAATTTACAAATTCGTTTGAAATCAGAGTAAGGGTTTAGACAGTGGGTTAGGAATTCAGATTTTATGAAAATGAAGGATTGTGGTTCATAATCTGGGGTCAAAACTAGGAAAAAAGATTCAGAACATGTTTTTTGAAAAAGCGTCACATGTTTGGAATCCAGGGATTTGATTGGCCGATGCCCACGTTCGTCCTGGGAAAAAAAAATACGCGTGCGGGAGGGATGGGCAGCGTATCTGAGGGGCTAGGGAGGGATGGGCAGTGTATCTGAAATTCAATTGATACAGTTTTGACCATTGTGTATGATTTTAACAACTTCTTTGTGAAAGAGCCAATTATCTGTCAAAATCAGAATAAGTGAATGAGATATCTAGGCTATCAGGAAAAATACCAAAAGAGAGATCTGCTGTGTGAAGATCCTATAAAACAGATGATTGATAAGGATTTGTAAAACTTACAAAACGTTCGTCCATCATCAAGAAATTGCCAGGAATCTCGCCATACTCAATAGGCTAGATAGCCTGTACTTACTAGAAACAAAATACTCCTGGAATCTCACCATACTCAGTATACAAGGTAGGTACTCAATCAATGGAAACAAGATATTCTAGAAATCTATACTTATTGAGAAGGTAGCCTCTACTGACTGAGAACAGAACATTCTTGAAATCTCATCATACTCACAATATACAAGGTAGGATGTACTCACTAGGTACAAAATATTACAGGAATCTCAAAATATTCTCAATTGTCAAGGTAGGATGTACTCACTACTAGGGTCAAAATATTAAAGGAACCTGTACTGCAATCAATATAATATACAAAGTAGGTACTCGCTAGGGTCAAAATATTACAGGAATCTCTCATCATACTCACAATAGACAAGGTACATTGTACTCACTAGGTACTGTATTCAATATTATATACAAAGTAGGTACTCACTACCTGGGACAAGATATTCTATGATTTGAATTACTCACCAGGGTCATCATGAGGCTCATAAGATTCAGTGCCAGTGCTTTTCTTGTACCAGTCCAAGATACGACCAACGAACGGTGAGATGAGTGTGACGCCAGCCTCTGCACAGGCAACGGCCTAAAATATAGAAAAAGGATTTACCAGTGTCAGTATGCCAGTGACCTTTCTGGTTGTAACTATACAGTTACTATATATAGATATGTCATAGTCCCTTATTAAGAACATGTAGATACTCCATGGAGGATACAACTCTGCACAGGCCACAGCCTAAAATACAGGAAGAGGGGTTCATCAATGTCAGAATGCCAGCAAGAAGTGACCTTTCTGGTGGCAAATTAATGGTTACTACATAGATATGTAATAGTCCCTTATTACATCATGTAGATACTTCCTGCAGGGTAAACCTAACAGTTCATGCAGCAGGGAATAATATATGAATTATCGCACCGCATCGAGTTATTCAAAATGGTCAAATTGGTTTAACAACGTCCAAAGATGAAGGTTAGTTTTTTAGACAGGAACTGAGTCATAGTATTTTATAATGAGACAAAATTCAGAACCTTCAAAACTACTATATAAAATTTGAATACAAAAGTCTGCCCTGTGTAGGGCTGGTCAATCGTGAATAGTGTACCAGAGGATCTACTGTAGACACGGTGCAGAGAGAGTGCAGTTGTTGTGGGGAGACAGGTACTGTAATAGAGTGAGTGATGTGAATATGACAGAGCCCTATTGTGTTACCTAAAGAGAATGTCACCAACTGCTGCAATGTGATATTATTGTTATGAACATTTTTTTTTTAGCCTCTGCAGAAGATCCTGCTAGGATCGAAACGTCAGGCCAACTTACTTTTACACATTCTATCACACATGCTCTCTAGTGGATAAGCAGTTTGCTAACAGTTTTATTTTATTTTGATTATAAACTATGTAAAAACAATGTAAAAATTGGCTGAATGATATGTTATATTCCAAACTATCTGTTTTCTGAGCTCCAAATTTCTAAATAGCATAGCAATTTTTCCATGCATGGTTTATCACTTTCGAGATATAAGAGATCGTCACATCGATAGGATTTGCAATGAGTTTCTGTTGGTTTCATAACCTTTGGCAAATAATAATACTACTATACCAATGTGCATGGCATTGGTTGGTACTGACTTGCTTTTCCAGCTCCACCAGGAAACAAAATGCATGCTTATACCAACTACAGAATGTTGTAGTTTAAAGCTGTAGATAAAATACTATATTGCTTCCTGTATCAATACCAGTTCCTAGTTCATGTGTAGATAACCTACTGTTCTGTATGTATAGTGTGTTAGTATACAGTGGTGTAAACTTATATCCTAACCATGACTGCTTCCTGCCCTACTACACAGAGCTCTGTATAACCTTTTTTCCTACTTAGGTGCACATTACTATTGTTCTTACAGACGGTATGTTTCCTTTAGGCATCAAGATATCACACCAGTAGACATACTGTAGTGTTCTGTTCTGCTGAATTGTGTCAAATTTAACACAATTTCCTTGTCCTATACAACCTAGTCATATTACTGTACAAATGAGTAGCACTGTCTTTAGTATTACTAAGTATTATGATAACAGTACACTGAATTTACCCTGATACTGTAGCATTATTTTGTGTGTGTGCAGTTCTGCATATAAATATTATACAGGCTCTAGACCAGGGGTGGGCAACCTTTTTTGAATGAATAGGCCAGATATAAGGAGTGAAAACTTGACTGGGCCGCACCTAACCAACAACCTGCTGTTGATTTCAAACCTTTGATTCCGAGGACTTTCAAGCAATAGGTGTGTGTACTTAATCTGTATTCACAAAAACATAATGTCAATACAGTACAGTTGATAATTAATGGGGATAACAGGCCTACATGACAGCATCATTAGTGCAGATAAATTCTAAGCAGCTAGCTCATTTTGGAATGATGTAAAGTAGATTGAATTTTTTTCCTTTTACTTGAGACCTCTCACGGGCCGCAAAAATATCACTGACGGCCGCATGTGGCCCGCGGGCTGTAGGTTGCCCAACCCAGCTCTAGACACTGAACTAAGTGTCAGGTAGGCCAACTAACAGTTTGGTCTATGGTGCATTAAGAGAATAATTTATCCAGTCCAGCATCGCAAATTGCTTTTCAATTTTGTTATAACGTGCCTAGAGTAGCTACTTCTTGTATCTGATTTGGCGCTGTATTAATCCACCATATTATTATTATTATTAAAATGCTATTCACATGGTCAAATTGCTACGCAAGTCAAAAGATGTATATAGCAGTTTTTTACACAGGAACCATGTAGTATGATTTAAGACACAAACTTAAAGTGACTTCAAAACTGTCACACAAAATTTAAACACTAAATGATTCCCTGGTATTGTATATATATGGTCTCTTCACCACATTGCCTCATAGCATGTATACTGTGGTGTACAAATGTCATTCCTGGACACAGTGTTCTTGTACACTAGAAGTCTGGATGTATCACAGTAGGAGTGTGCAACTGCCAGGCCAGAGTGATGGAATTACTCGAGTCGAGTTGATGTTACGTAAACCTGTCAACCTGCTTGCTCAATCTAACCGAGATTCCAGTGTTGAATGTATTTGTGACACCGGGCGTGCACACAAAGTAACTCACCGAAATTGTCATTGTGTTTATACCTTTACTTGCCTTCATATGTCGCTATTTTGCCAGCCATAGGAACTGTATTTAACCACTGTTACCAACGCTGCAAGGGTGATCGAGTCAGTCGACATGACTTTTATGTGATGGCAATAACATCAAGCGCCCAGACCTGAGGAATGGTCACATTTGGCCGACTCTAGTTCGACTAGTCTAGTCATTACATTTTGATTCCACTAATGCTGCTCAGCCTGGCTACAGCCTCTCGAGCTAGCCATTAGAATGCACCGACAGGAGTGTGGAGCGTTAGCTCAGTGGGTTCACGCCGGTACCTTCCAATCATAAGGTCCTGAGTTCGAGTCACTCCAAGATTAATGTATGTCGCCCAGTTACAGAGTTGTTGACAATTAACAATTCATAATCATGGATGTTTAATATGAATCTAAGAGACTGACTTCGGTCAGCTTGCGGCTTTGATAAGCCAATAAGGCTTCTTCGCAAGTTCCTGCTTGCAGGAGGATCTAAAATACATACATACATACCTACTGTTTCAAAAATTAGATATTCGTTTACAATTATGCACCGCGAGGGGAAAGATGTCCTAAGTATTAGAGCACACCTGTAGTTATGTCTTTAATTCCATTTCAAAGTGTTTTATTTTGATTGATTTGTTAAATTCCTGTAAGTTCCTGTACAGTAGACATTTGCATTGTCAACTGTTGGCAGCATCTGAATAGAATCTTACCTGAGCAAATGAAAATAACAGAGTCAGGTTGCAGTGGATTCCAAACTTGGACTCTAATATCCTATCAAAGAAAAAAAAAAAGATAAAGTAATTAAATAATAAAGTAATAAAATAATTAAGTAATAAAGTAAATAATAGTAAAGTTAATAGTGATATCACAGGAAGTTTAACTCATTCTCAATGACAATTAGTCTGAACTTTTTCTGTTCATGCTTACAATACCTTGAATTATCAAAAATCTAACTTTTTACATACAATCTGTCCTTGGCTATTTGTTTTCTGGTTGTGACATTTGAATGAAATACCATTATGGGGTAAGATCTTTCACTAGATGCCAGTAGATGGCATGTAACTTTCAACTATGCCTTCTACTGATACAGTACCTTCAACAAAGAAGTCGTTAATATTGTTATATTTAGGGATTGTCACAGACTACTGATTGCATACAGTAGCTCTCCGTTGGAAGAGTGCATGACTAGTATAATTTACTTAAAGGTCAAACGGTTCACATCCTGTTCTAGCCAATCATTTCTTTGAAAACCCTTGAATAACAATTCCTTTAAAAGCAGTGCCAGTCAGTTTGTTGTTCATGTTTACACTGTATACCTACAGTCTGTACATACTCATACCTGTATAAATATCTGTGTGCATTTATTACTTTACACAGCCACATCATCAAGACCGAATATATCCGTCTTTTACATCATTGTGCTGGTACTGATTATGGTGCGCTATGATATCATGCACACTAACTTTTGGTTTAATGGGGACAACCTCTGATGTATTATTTAGAGTGTTACTGACACCTAGGCAATTTGCCCCATATTCAGTTACACATTTGTTGTGTGTGATAATCTCATTCTAAATCTGTTGAAATGTCTCGATAAGCTCTTTTTCGTTTCCAAGATATACACATTTGAAATTTTATGATCAAATCTGGGGAAACTCATTAAAGATGTGCAAACTATGATGTGGAGTGTTGCACACATCATAATCTCTAATTTTAGCCCATTAATAAGTTAACCCCTACTGTAATTACAAGCCCACATATGTGATTGGAATTTATGTGATGTTCCTCTTTTCAGAGAAGACAATAAAATATTTCAAAATATCGCCTTAGGCCAAAAAACCTGTGTTCAGTGTCCTCGAAACAAAGGTGGTGAAAACAAAGGAATAACATAACAGAATAAATGAGGCAGTCGCTCCCTGTATCAATGTGCATAATTAGCTAATTAATGCTTAAATGTAATTTTCTAGATTTGTGAAAAGACTAGTTGTAAAATGGTCAAATCTTAGCTTACTTTGCTGCTTGGATTCCTTCCCACGTTGAACTGAGTTTGATCAAAATCCGTTCTTTGCTAATCCCTTCTTCTTCATAGAGAGCGATGAGGCTTTGAGCCTTTGCGAGCTGTCCATCTAAGTCAAAAGAAAGACTGAAAGAGAAAAATATGTAAAAAAGCATAAAACAAAGATTTTACTGTATTCACCAATGTGGTTAGTTGGACTATGTAGTAGTATGGGACACTGGTGCAGCACTGTGAAAATTTGCTACTTGAGTTGCTAATGTTGTGATATGTACACTGTAAACACCCTTAGAAGTGAAGATAATAATAGTACTGTAGTACCAGGAGGGAGAAGGATGGGTTGGCAGAAAAATCGATCAAGGGAGCCATACTGAAATTCTTTATCAAATCTGCTGGCTGCAACACTTTTATAAGGATTTAATGTAAAATAGTTTCTGACGTCACAACGACAAGGAAAAACGAACAAAAACAACATCATTCTTATAAAATTATGGGTCCAACTTTTTAGAGTTGTATATGCACATAGTTATTCTCACATGTAGGCCCATGGATACAAATTACCAAATGCATCATGTTTTTTCCTTTTCAATTTATGAGTCAAGAACTACAGGTGAATTAATTGTATTTTGTAATTAAATATACTGTGTGACTAAGGTACAGTACATGCCTTAATGCAGAGAGAAGCCTATCACAGAAAATGTAGTATAGGCTTATACTGACATTTAAGTATAGTCAGTATTGCGAATTTCGGACACCTACGAATTTCGGACACCCCTAAGAAATACACGATTTCACCATGACAACCTACAGGAAGAGCCAAATTTCACCAAAAAGTATGAAGCTACAGTTATTTTTTCTCCAAAATGACCCGTGTGCAAGTATATAAATACTTACATATTTGTCAATAAAATGACGGAGATATATGAAGTCTGTTATAATTACTGAAAGAGCAACTGCGCCACCAATTTTATCACCAGCGCCACACTGTGGGACTGTGTGTCCGAATATTCGCAATACTCTAGCAAAGAAATACCAGTTCCACAATCACAAGAATCTTCGTGGAATACAACGTGAAAACAGTTTGTAGGAAAGAAAGTTTGGCCATGTATCGTACTATAACACACTTCTCCCACCATATCAAGTATATTTTCAGGTGATTTATACCAATAGATATAGTTTTGGGGTGTTTTAAGGCTTAACTGTCCGGAATTCGAAGTGTCCATGCTACTGTAGCAAATTTGTGGCAGAGATTCACGAACAGCTGTTGATCTGTGCAGATTTATTGCATTTTAATACAAGTGATGAAAATGTCAGGTACAGCCTACATTCGTTCCTGACAATTACTACTGTACTTATACTGTATTCATGTGTACACTGAGAGCCTTCTGTTGTGTTAACTGGGCCTTGTATACAGTGAGTACTGATGTATGTACTGCATGTAGTGAAGTTACCATCAGTAGTATTGTGCAGTACAAATACAGAAACACCACTAAAAAGCCATCTGTTCAACAATGGTATTTTGTACATGTTGTGAATTGTACCAGTTACTGTATTGAGCAGGTATTGTATGGATTTACTGTACTGTATGAAGAGAGTCCTACTGTACTATATAACATTACTGTAGTATTGGAAGTTTAATGTAACATGTATAATACAGTGGAAAGACACCTGGCACAATACATCAACTATACAACAGTACAGTATGTAATACAGTCCTGTACTGTATTGTACTGTATGGTAAGTAGTAGAGATTGAGTACAGACCGAGTACAGATCTAGAATGATTGAGTACTGATTGAGTACAGACTGGGAACTACATACTGAGTATGCACAGCTTGTAGAATGAGCAAGTACTGATTGAGTGCAGACTGAGTACATCCTGAGAACAGATTGAGAACAGACTGAGAACAGACTGAGAACAGACTGAGAATAGGCTGAGAATAGATTGAGTACAGAATGAGTACAGGCTGAGGATAGGCTGAGAATAGATTGAGTACAGAATGAGTAGATTGAGTACAGAATGAGTACAGAATGAGTACAGGCTGAGAATAGGCTGAGAATAGATTGAGTACAGGCTGAGAATAGATTGAGTACAGGCTGAGAGTAGATTGAGTACAGAATGAGTACAGGCTGAGAATAGACTGAGTACAGACTGAGAACAGACTGAGAACAGACTGAGTGACAGATTCTAGCAGCCTTCCATACTGCATAAATTATAATAAACATGGTTCCAACACAATCCAGACTTCCTATGACGTACGGTAAATTTAGCTTCAAATTCAACCAGTGCTGACCTGACACTATTCTGAAATCCTGGGATTCACTCAATCGTGGAGATAGCAGATCAGGAATAAAGCCGCAGCATATACAGAATTCCAAGCCACTCAATAGCTGCTGCCCGACTAAAGGCTATTCTATTGTTAACCTTTGAATATACATTGTCACTGCAGTAGACTATAGTACAATGTACACTGTGTAGTAAATAGCAAACTGTACAGTTACAGCCTTATTTAAATCTGCAGTCTGCACATGTATATAAAGTATTCTTAACACTTTTTGCAATTTAAGCAAACAAATTTGTTTGCTTACAAAAACCAAAGTCAGAGAACTGCACAATTCCAGACAGTTGCACTTTCAAGAATTTACCTATTTTTATTATAAGCTCCTCAAAAGGACTAAAAAATTTTTTTTAAAAAATAGTAGGCACGCTGTTTATATAGAAACACTATTTCCTCTTTTTTGGTCGTTGAATTATTTATACATCAAAATTTAACTTTCAAAAATCGAGCACCCTTTTAAGGAGTAATTACATCTTTCTTGTAATTTGTATGAACTGAACTTAGTATAATGAAGCCTATTGTGCAAACACATTTAGCCTTCACTGAGGCCATTTCTGTCAGGACTAAACAGTATCATAATCAATTTACTGTAGCCTTCAGCATGTACAGTAACAATTAACATTATTACACCAAACATGTTTGATCACTCTGGAATTATCATGTGAAATACAGGTTTTGACCTTCAGTAACATCTACTGTATAGACCTGTCCACATGTACTATGATGGCAACTGTACTGTACAATGGTCAATGGAACCGGTACATCAGTAACATTTTGGAGGTCTTGAGCTCGTTCCCTGGCTAGCCAAAGTAAGGTGGGTGTCTCATCCAGGAGTTATCTAAATGGTCTTCCCTGACATTTAAGAGATCCAAAATCCAGCTAAACCTACAGATTGCACAGGTCTACCCGATGTGTCAATACACTCATACAACTTAGGAGAGCTCTAAGTCATTCGGTTTCTCCCACATGAATATGTGGCTATTTAGCAAACTAACTGCCTCCCAGACGGAGCCCATCAGAAAGACAAAATGTTTCACAGGTTAGGAAAAGTAGTAAAGAACTGTACTTTTCATTCAAATTCATTGGTACAATCACATCTCACTGAAAGACCTGAAGGGATTTGCGATAAGTTACAAATAAAACAAAGTCTACAGTGGGCTATTACCAATTACAAAGGTCACTGAACACTGATTATTATACATCAATTATATCTGCCGAGGGTGAATGCATCTAGGTACAGTAACTACTCTAGATGGGAAAGTGCAAAAAACTGCTGATTATCATTATTATTTAAAGTAGGCTGGATACAGGTAACTGCTCAGGTAAGAGAGGTGGCAAGGTAAATTGCAACCATCAGGCATCGACGATTCATTCAGCTAGAATGTGAAAACTCGGTATTAAGTCTATCGATTGATCTACCCAGCTGCAGAAATTTGATGTATTTACTAAGCACACAATAATCCTGCATGTAATTTAAGTAACACTGATCTGTTAACAATGTTCTCTCAAAATATGACTAAGAAATTAATACTCCTCCAGCAGTGGCGGAGCGTCCATACAGTCAGGGGGGGCGGATGCCCCTCTGGACTGCTGGCGCCCTTTTCAGATCTTTACCACTTTTTACTTATTCGCGATTATTACCTTTTTTATTGCGCTCTGATTTACCTATTGACATTTGTCACATTTTGTTGGTATAATTTGGCGATTACACCTATTTATTCTTCGTTTATCTGCAAATTAGCCAGGCCCGAAAAAGGGTCATTTCCGGCGATCTAGGGAGTACCTTTACTCAAAAAAATTTCTGTACGCTACGCGCCAACCAGTAGTGGCGCTTCGCTTAGATAGTGTCGAAAGCGCCCCTACAGACCATTCTTGCCCCCCTGACCAATACCCCTAGCTCTGCCACTGTCCTCCAGTATTATATATACTGTACGATAGGGTTGTGCGGGATCCCGGTAGTCAAGTGAATCCCGGTATCCCGATCCCGGTATTGACTCATCCCGATCACAGTGCAATGTGTAACTACTACCGGTATTGGGAAACAACCGGTTATTACATTCGTTTCGGTATCATTCCCGGGAATCCCGGACAAAATAAAAAATATCTACGTGTTACTATTTGAAATAAAGAAAACAAAACAGGATTTTTTCTGGTTTCTGTGTTCTTAGTTTGAATAATATCTGATCAATTTACGTACTGTCTGGTCTAGACCTATATATTAACGAATCAACTTTTCACGTAGTAATTTGGACCTAGGCTACACCAAATATCGAACGTTACTTGCGCTCAGCATGTTACGGGACCTCAAAGTTATTCTGAAATTTTCGTTATTTATTCTTCCTTCAAACGATGATTGTCAAGGTTCCCATGT
>KN882410.1:60049-72953 GCA_000934455.1 Apostichopus parvimensis | reverse complement strand
GTGGTGGTGGTTAGAAATAATTTCCCTAGGCTCTAGTGATTTAATATCTAAAGGGATTTAGATATATTAAACGCCTGTACTTGAAAACCAAATAACACAAATGCAGGACAATACCTCGTGTTAATGCGGCTGATGCTATTGCATTATCATCACCTGGCTGAGTTCCTGGGTTGACTGTTCCTACTGTATTACTAGGTACTTGCGATGTACTTTCAGTGGTGGTTGGTAAAGAGCTGTCTGCTCGAAAGATAAAATAAGTCATAATAAACGTTAGATCATCTAAATACAAACACGGTGCCTTAATTTATTGCTGGATAGTACACGTTTGAAGTAGTTACAGTTTAGCAGAATAATGCAAATAGCCAGAGACTTAAGCAATGACATGTTCATTTGGACATCTTCCCTCTTAATTAAAACCTTAATTACACCTGATCTTACTTACGACCAAAACATCAAACCAATGAATTCTTAAGTTAACGGAAACTATCTTGGCATGCTTGCTACAGTCTAGTATCACAAACATATAAGAAGGCATAAGGTATAAAGTTGTCACATGGTAAAGAAAAGAGGAAAAATGCAAAGAATTCTTCATTACTTATGTTAACACTCTCTAATTATTTCAAAATCAATGTAATTGGTTCAAATTATATTTCATTAATAAATGCATTGTATATTTTTGAAAAACCGTAGCAAAAATAGAGCGAAAAAGATAGGAAAGGTGAAAAACGTTAACAAATAGAGCTTGTGGTTGATACAAATTTAAGATATTACCTTCAATGTTGACTTCATGTTTTTAAGTGAATACAGAAACTAATGTACAAGACCAACAGGCTTATTCTTGATAAGATGTGCAAGTAATTGGTAACAAACAACATGTGGTATTTTCAATCATTTCATTAAAACGATAAAGAAGCTGCCTTTGGTGAGTATACATAACCGAGCAAAAACTCTTACTAAAAGAGAAGTACGTTGCTTTGAACCCCTTTCTTGTGAATCCTCCCGAACCGCGGAAAATTAGATAAAATGAATTGTTAGTTGAGGTAAAAGTGTTAGGCATCAGCTTGGTGAAGTTATTCCAGCACCATTTACCGATCAGACTGTTAACATCATCTTGAACTGCAGCATCGTAAAACTTTGAACAAAATAAACAAATTCAAAATAAGAGTAATTTGGGTCATGCCGCGATTTATATTAAATTTCGTAGAAAAGAGAACGTTTAGTATTTTGCTTAAAAGGAACTTTAAATTATATATTGAAACTCTTGGAGATGTTTATATACGGTAGTTTATATAATGTAGTATACTAAAAGCTAGTAAAATGGACACTTATACTTCAACACGTACCATATAGTAAGTATCATTCAATAGACCCACTCTCAGTTCCTTAAGTACTTGATCCATTGTTGAGAATCGTTGTAAAATGTTGATATATTTATTCCTTTCTCATATTAAACATGGGCTAAACCAACAACATTCCTCCTTTTACTTAGTAATTGATACAAATTTTCATGAATATGGTCAGAATATATGATGGTAAAAGTATACTTCAATGACAACATACCTATTTCAAATGCGACGGTCATACCTAACTACATATATAGTAACTTATTTAATACAGTAGGTGTCTTATTAACGCTGTATGACAATACCATTCTTGTGCAAGCATCTGTACCTTCCTCATCCTAAAACGAATATATTCGAAACGTTCGTGTCACAGATAACGAAGTAATTTATAACCATTGGCGTCGTGAGCTAGGTAGATGATAATTATGTCACTGGGTCCCATTTTTCCACTCTTCATAAATCCCATATTTCCATGTCACCTCCATTTTTCCAAGGCACATTTAATTTATACTGCGACCACCCCCCCCCCCACCATTCGCCTGTAGCTGCAACTATTTTGCGCATTTAACATTAAAAATCATAAATACAACTGATGCAGTTAACGATTTACAAATAGGAGTGAGCCACCGTCACTCTGAATATGCTGTTGTATATTACAGACAGCATGTTTAATGAACACTCACTCTAAAAATGTCAAGGTAACAATTATCCGTTTCATGCAACTGGAAATCTAAGAACTGCAGTTGAATTCGATAACCTTCCTCAACGGTTATATTCCAACTCGTTAGAGCTGCTTGACTATTCGGGTATCCGATAGACATAAACTCACCGCTTGGCTCCATCAAGGTAATCACTGTCGCTGTTACAAAGGAAGCAGGAACAAAAAACCATTGATGAATACGAGGAAACATCAGGTGCTTAGCATAAGTTTGAATTTTACGTTACTACCTAAGGTCAAATATTAAATAGAGAGTAATTGTGAATGCTATTACCTCCAAGTACGACATTCGCTCCTCCAATGAGAGTAACGGCCACCAGCGTAAAGTAAAAGCAGCTGAACCTCGTCATCGTGGGCAATCAATCACAACAGCAGTAATGAACTCGATCTTACAAACAGTCTAAGTTATATCTTTGTTGTTCTACAGACTACAATATGTAAAACAAACGACAGGCAGTAAAATCACCACTTCTACCTGAAGCTTTAGTTTAATGGTGTTCCTTGCCGTTCACATTCCTAATGATATCATGCACACTGTTGTTTCAAGTACAAAATACAACTGAGTTGATCAGTGGTTAATAATGCGGTTATGATATGAAAAGGAACTAGCACTTGAAAGGTTAAAAGCTCGTTAAGTTTTACAACAATCCAGTCATGCGAATCGAAGTGACCCTATTGTCGTTCACAGAATCATTGCATTACTTCCTCTTGTATACGTTTGCTCAGAAAAGTTATGATTAATGATAAATACAACACTATAGGTAATATAGCACTTTAAGCTAGATTACAATTGAGTCACAAAAAAAGTCGGCTAAACCGGAAAAAACAAAATATAAAACCAAAAAAAAAAACACTGAATCATTTTTTTACTACCGTTTTACAGGATAAGATTCGATAGATAGGAATTCAGGAACTAACAATGTAAGGAGGGGCAGCCGTGTCCTGGAATGGTAGCACAGATGGTAGGGAGACACTGCAGTCTGCACGGGGTGGGGTGGGGGCAAGGTCCTATCTGGCCTGGTTTGGCTACGGGTCTGCAGGTAGCGTAAGGCAGAGGAAACATAATACGGATTTTATCACAGAGCTTCATGATCATGTTGGACTACGATACGCATAAATTACCACTTCAACAAATTCAAGAAGAACGATTAAAAGATGAATATTGAATATGTTTCGAACTTTAAAGGCATGATGATTAAGTCAATAAAGTTGCCTTTATTTGTCTAAATTGCAATTTATTCAAAAGAAAATACAACAGGTTGATAGTACTTCAACAGATTTTCTTGAAAGTAGGTAGCTTTGATTCCTACCAAGCAAATCAGCGTTCAAAAACCGTAGAAAAATCTGGTGATCTGATGTGACTGTGTGAATCTTTATAATTAGGATTAATTTCTAATATTGTCAGACTAATTGAATTCCAAAAGTTCAAACAATCGAAATAAACAATGGTGTAACTTTACAACTGTCCTCAGTATATTGTAATATATATTAAATCACTATGATAAAAATAATTAAGTAAAGCGCCATCATTATAGTAAAATGGCACTAGAATTAAAACTTTTTGCCACCTGTATATTTTATCTACATTTCATAGGTCTACAGAGCAGGATACTTTCCACTTCGGTTCTTATATATTTACTTTCCCCAATAATATCTCAATCCAGACTGTAATAATAATAATAATAATAATAATAATAATAATCACGAATTTGAGCCTCTACGTTTCTTTTTTCTTCCATTAAACGAGGGCAGCGTGGTATAACTAAGCAGAACACTGCCATGCAACAGGCTGCACTTCTATAGTGATTTAGTCCTATCGACCCAGAGCAGGGGCGTCAATCCGTAGTCACGGGTATCTGGGGGTGGGGCAGAAATTATTCATACAAATATACATACTCACATACATACACGCATACATCATACAAACACACATGGATACATACATATGCTAATAATATTTGGATTACTTAGAGCTCCCCTATAAAATCTGTTACAGAAAGATATTTGTAAAACGTTTTCGTACTTTATGCTATCTGCTAACATAGATCAAAATGAACTTGGTCATTGAATTATTAGATATTTTCTGTTCATTTGGCACATTTCATACATTGTTTTGTAGATAAATGAAATACATTATATACAACCCATGGTCCTTGTTTTCCAGGAGATTTGGATCGGAAAATTGTCGGGCCCAAAGAACCACAAACTAAGGTTCAATACGGTTTATCCCACCCAGTAAGCAACATTAATAACCAGTGCTGCACAGAAGGAAAAAAATAGTAGCCACTGGCTCCTAAATGAAAACCAGAGTGCAAAAATGCATTGTGGTTTCGATGATGTAGCATTAGCAGTTTTCTTCATGCATCTGACATAATGTATAGTGAGGGTGACAACATATTTGATCTTAGTAAAACAGTGGAGAAGCAGTGTGATGTGAAAAACAATAAATTAACAATGACACAGGCTGTCCTGAAATGACCTTTGACCTCAACAACAGGCTTCGTGTATTAAATGTGGTAGACACATCATCATACTAAATACGGCATCTGTCTTTGTTGAAATGTTGTGTAAAACATGTTTTGTTGACAATTTGACCCCTGGTGAACTCAAGCGACCATTGACCTCCGCCCACCACATTAGACTTTTTGTACTCAATGTGGTACAATTACATACCAATATGCGATCTGTTCAAGCTTCTCTTCTCAACTTAACATAAATACATTACGTACCGGTACTTTACATTTAACTTAGTGCGCGGAGGTACCACCGGTTGGCCGGCTGCCGCTGGTAACCTCGTCGAGGCGTCACGTCCAAAGGCAGTCAGCTATCGCTAAAGTTATATTGAGGGTGTGACTCCCCTCTCCCCTCTCCCCTCTCCCCTCTCCCCTCTCCCCTCTCCCCTCTCCCCTCTCCCCTCTCCCCTCTCCCCTCTCCCCTCTCCCCTCTCCCCTCTCCCCTCTCCCCTCTCCCCTCTCCCCTCTCCCCTCTCCCCCTTTTATAGATCGCATTCTCATTGAAACTTACAAACTGTGAGATATGGTAATCTTGAAGATAGCAGAGTTTTTCTTACAATGGACTTGGCAAGAGAGAATGCAAAGTCAAAGAGATGCAAATTAAGAAACTTCGTGTTTATGAATGAGATTATTATTTATTTTCAATTAGATTAAAAGGATCCTAGTTCTAGTTCACAGTTTGGACGCGGCAACCAAAACCAATCAAACAATTTTGTTGGAGTGAATCATATCTAATCACATTCGTTCCGTTAGTGCATTTCAAAAAAAGAGATAATAGAGTGTGATATTAAATACTTTATATATTTCTATGTTAAATTCAACAATCATTGCCACGTGTCACGTTTAGTCCATACGTTTGCTCAACATTATCATCAACATCAAAACAGGAAATTAAAGCCGTCATTTAATTATTTTGAGTTTTGCAGTCTCTTTTTAATTGTCTTGATTTCTATCCGAGGAATCCAAATGATTTCTCAACGAGACGGTTATCTTCATAAAACCACGTGACAATAAATCCTCTGAATATGTAAAACGATATAATGATATAGAAATGAATTTGTACATTTGAAGTGTTACTTAATACTATGTGAATCAAACCTCTGATTAAAATGAATTTATATAAAACAATATAACTGACTATAATTGAAATGAATTTGTAGCTTATATACGACTTAACACTATGTAACTTAACCGTCTGAATAATATGACCTACAACAATATATAATAACATTTTGTTATTCTTTAGCTCACTAAAAGAATAGCCTAACTGCACGCGTCTTTGTGACAATAATGTTGCGCTACTTTCACATTTCTTTGATAAATTGGCATGACTTTATAGCTTAATGATTACTTTTAATAAAAGGGAAGTGATTAAGATTCAAGAAAAACTACATCAGGCTACTCTTGTCACGTATTTACTGAATTAAATTTAAGCATTTCTAATTGTACTTTTTGTACAAAGTAACTAAATTTGCTTATCAAATAAAGAAAAAAAAAATTAAACTGTGTAGTAACTTACCTTAGATCATATGAGCATCCAATTATGTTTTTATTATGTATACGCATATAGAATATTTACATCTTATAACGACAACGATTTTATACAACATTCACATTTTATTCGGGTTCAATATGCACGTTATTTCTAATAATGATTATCGAAAAAATGATCTGGAATAGGCTAATTTCTATTATGAATCGTTTGTTCTCAATCAGTAGAGAATATGTGACGTCATCCTTGTTGTATCGAGCTTCAACATTCCCTGGTTTGGTCAAATTTTTAACATCAACAGAATCAACTTGAAAGTCATCTACTACATCGGATCCAGTTTCTTCGTTGAATTCAATTGTTTCGTATCGTATGCCGATCCTTTATCATCTGCACGTATGATTGTCCATCAGTTTCCGTTTCGTATATTCGCCATTTTGTTTCTGTGGTAAATCTTTTCATACGTGAATTTTTCTGCTGTATATATTTTTATCATAATTATCTGAAGCTATGTCAGATCTTCCTTCATTCGAAGGTACTTCATAAACTGTCCCTCCACTCTCATCTCTTTGTTGTATGATATTGCTGTCTTGTGATTGGTTCAGGGTGTTACCACTCGTCATTTGGTAATTGGTATAATATGGTGGAATGTCTACCGGCTTTTCGTTCTTGCGTTTTGTTCTTCTGTTGTAGCTTTAATAAAAATACAATTGATGGTATTTTTTATTTTTACATGGAAAATAAACAACTGCAAACGAAATTGCAAGAAAGTGTAAACTAGGAACTATGCACTGCCATTAACATACGATTTGGGTCAAATACAAAAATCTTCTTAAATAATTCTGAACAGCTTTAAGTAAAGACTATTCAGTAATACAAAGTGATGCGTCGGTAAAATGATGCGTTCGTCAGCATAGCTCTTTCACAACAGTTTGAGCTCAAAAGTCTCAAACAAGCTAAACGAATGCGAACTACCAGGGTCGGATTTAGGAATGGGCAACGATGGCAGTTGCCCATGGGCCTCCACAACATGGAAAATGTAGACTGACACGTATAATCAATCAAAATCATATTGCGCGCGTTTTACGTCATCTGCATATACGCAAGCCATATTCAATTGTAATTGTATCTCTTCGTGAATGGTAGAAACAGCTAAGTGGTTGTTTTCCTGCCATTGCAAAGCACACGTCGGCAGACAAACATGATTGGCCTAATATCCTAATAAGTCATTAATCTCAACGTCTATTTTCTTTAGTGGTTGGATTAGAAACGTTACAGTACACCCTGACACTAAGACTGTCATCTCCTTCCGCTAGGTTCCTGCCCCAACCGATTTTTGTTTACTTCAAAATCACAAAATAATGCACAATTTTGCATCTAAGCACCCTTAATTATTCAAAAAAAAATCTTCTCCCCTTAGACCCCTCCCACAGGACGGCAATCACTGGGGTGCTGTGGGCCTCCACTACTGAAGGTTGCCCACGGGCCTCCACATGTCTAAATACGGCCCTTCGTACTACACAGATACAATCCATACTTGTTTAAGGTACAAACGTGCAATGTACTATAAGTGAATTAAATGTCGCACCCGTTTCATCATTCTATCGCAATATCATGGGTCACCGTGTACTACTTTATATATCAAGAAACACATTCCCCTTCATATAACGGACTTAAACAATAACATGCTGCTATATTTGGTATGAAGAAATCACTTGCCATGAATATTAGCTTGCTTAGAGGTGACTTTTATTCCGTAAAATTATTGATATTAAAAAAAAGGTTAATTACTTTATACTTACAACACGCATATTATGCACACGACCACAATGCACAGTGAAATAATTACAGCAACCCCACCCGCGATTATTACAGCTGAAAAGAAAAGGAACATTTTAAAAAAGGAAGGAGAAAAAGAAGAACAAGAAAGATAGGATCCGGATTATACTTCATGCCTGTAATGAATACAACGTGTATAATACATTCTCTAGCAACATCCTTCCAGCTTTATATCGGTAGGGCATAACCTAGGCTATTATAGTCCCACTACTACTCAGTATACTACTACTCACCTTTTTACAGTATTTTGAAAACCATAGAGAATATAATTTGAAACATAATTTGCCCCTTTAAAACCCCACATTATCTGATGGATAGGCCTATAAAACTAACACAATTAGAAGTATATCAATATCTAGTTGTTAGTGGTGACTGAGTGACTGCTATTGTAAAACGTACTTTATAATAACTGTCATGTGGTAGAGTGTGATTATTAACATACTTTGAGAGGGCAAAATTTATTTATAACGGTTTTCTGCTATGAATATATCTTTGGGGATGGGGTGTTCTAGTGTGTTGATCTCCGATGCAGAGTGGTATGTATATGAAGAATGAGATGCCTGTATTTGCAAACAATGAACGGGCTGATGCGATCATATTTCTATCACCTGTATGAGGTCCTGGGTTGATTGTTCGCACTGTAGTACCAGGTACATGCGTTGTATTCTCAGTGGTGGTTGGTAAAGGGCTGTCTGCTTGAAATATGAAATATGTCATAATAAACGTTAGATAAACGAAATACTGTAAAACGATGCTACTGTAAAACGTTCTTTATAATAACTGCCGTGTGGTAGAGTGTGATCATTAACATACTTTGAGAGGACAAAATTATCATTTCGTAACAAGCGTTCATAACGGTTTTCTGTTATAAATATATCTTTGAAGATGTGTGATGGGGGGGGGGGGGGGGGGGGGGGTTGAGGTGGGAATTAGAAGTTATTGTTACAGGGTCTACTTTGTTGATCTCCGATGCAGAGTCGGATGTAGATGAAGAATGAGACGCCTGTATTTGCACAAAAATAAATAACGGGGCTGATGCGATTGCATATCCATCATACTGGATGAGTTCCTAAGTTAATTGTTCTCACAGTAGTACCAGGTACATGTATTCTCAGTGGTGGTTAGTAAAGAGCTGTCTGCTTCAAATATGAAATATGTCACAATAAACGTTACATCATCGTCATATTTTAAACAAACTAATTAAGATGCAGGACAACTGTCTCAAACTATAAAATGAACAGACATGATAAGATACACAGTGAGTAACCACCTATTGGTCTTAGAAACCCGTATATCAACGACGAGCAGATACAGCAATGTATGCTGGTCGCTTTACAGAGGTAAGAATTGTATTATTATATTAGGTTAAGGTAGCTGAGACACTGGCAGTATTGAATATCTTTAAGTTTCGGCTGCCAGCTTCCGTTATAATTTGCTAAATTTTGATTTAGTAAGATACAATTATAACGGTTGTCTGTTATAGATATGTCGTCATTGGCGGAGTGCAGTTTCGGGGAAAGGGGGTTATTAATCATTTCTCCAGGGTGTAGTGTGCTAATTTACGAATGGAATTTACGGATGTAGATATAGTATGAGA
Source organism: Apostichopus parvimensis (assembly GCA_000934455.1). Lineage (NCBI taxonomy): Eukaryota > Metazoa > Echinodermata > Holothuroidea > Aspidochirotida > Stichopodidae > Apostichopus > Apostichopus parvimensis. Next base: position 63,454 of record KN882410.1, on the reverse strand, counting down.
CGTCTGTATTTGAAAACTAATTAACACAAATGCAGGACAATACCTCGTGTTAATTGGGCTGATGCGATTACATTAGCATTACCTGGGTGAGTTCCTGGGTTGATTGCTCCTACTGTAGTACTAGGTACATGCGATGTACTTTTAGTGGTGGTTAAAGAGCTCTCTGCTTGTCAGAAAAAAGAATCAGGAAAAAGAATCAGTAAAAAGAATCAGAGAAAAGAATCAGAAAAAAAGAATCAGAAAACAAGAATCAGAGCCATAGCCAGAGCTAGAGTCAGATTAAGAATAAGAAAAAGAAACTTTAGATCATCGATATACAAATACGGTGTCTTAATTTTATTGCTGGAAATGTACCATTAAAATATTTTTAAAAAGGTATAAATTTACCTAATGAAAAGGAAAAGACGTAACTATGTTAACTCTTTCTAATTATTTCAAATATCAATGTAACTGGTTGAAATTATTCTTCATTCCTAAATGTATTGTAGATTTCTGAGAAACTACACGTTGCAAGCTGTTGTTAACGACCAACAGGCTTATTCCAGATAAGACGTGGAAGCAATTTGCAAACAACATCTGGTATTGATCAATTTCTGTAAAACGATAAAAAAGCTGCCTTTGTATACATAACCGAGCAAAAAATCTTACTAAAAGAGAAGTACGTCGCTTTGAACCCCTTTCTTGTGCTTACTCCGTGACCGCGGAAAAGTAGAAACAAAGAATTGTTTGTTGAGTTAAAGGTGTTAGGCATCAGCTTGGTGAAGTTATTCCAGCACCATGAACCGATCAGACTGTTGATATCATCTTGAAATGCAGCATCGTAAAGCTTTAAATAAAATAAAACGAATTCAAAATAAGAGTTAATCGGCTCATGCCGAGGTCTACATTATGTTTCGTCGAAAAGAGAATGTTTTGTATTTTCTTAAAGGAACTTGAAGTTATATGTTGAAACTCAAGGATATGTTTAAATAGTTTTATATAATGTAGAATATTAAAAAGCTAGTAAAATGGACACTTATACTTCAACACGTACCGTATAGTAAGTATCATACAATAGGCCCACTGTCAGTTCCGTAAGTACTTGATCCATTGTTGAGGATCGTTGTAAAATGTTGATATATTTATTCCTTACTCATATTAAACATTGGCTAAAACAAAAACATTCCTCCTTTTATTCAGTAATTGATACAAATTTTCATGCTGATGGTCAGAATATATGATTGAGAATGTATACTTCAATTACTACATACCTATTTCAATTGCGACGGTCATACCTAACTACATATTTATAAACTTACTTAAAACAGTAGGTGTATTACTATCGCTCTATGACAAGACTGTTCTTGTGCAAGCATCTGTACCTTCCTCATCTTAAAACAAATATATTCGAAACGTTCGTATATCACAGATAACGAAGTAATTTTTACCAATGGCGTCATGAGCTATAGGTGGATGATAATTATGTCATTGGCCCCCATTTTTTCCATTCTTCATAAATCCCATATTTCCATGTCACCTCCATGTTTCACAGGGCCATCAATTTGACACCGGGCCACGGGTCTATATCAACCTGCGCCCACCCGCACCCTTCGCTCTCTCACCAGGCCTGCACATAACGTTGGGGGAGTAGAAGCGGACGATGTAGAAAGGGAAATGGGACCAATGTATGTACCTGTGCTTTGCTCTGCTAACTGCTTGTGATAAACCATAACACTCGTTACATTTATAACATATAACTATGCTTGATAAAATTTAGCTTTATAAGTATATGCACACATTGTTAAATGTAGCCGATATAAACCCGTCACTGTACCACACAATTTATTACATGGTCTGATTAATACTTTTCTTGGTACGCTGAGAATGATAACTCTACTCCTTGAATAATATAATTGTAATGAATAAACCGTTAAAGCACTGTCTGCGTTGAGAAAGAGCGGCGCATGCGTAACAATCAGTAGTCATGATTCATTAGATTGATTACATTACAAGAACGAGAACATTTTGGGAGCAATTATATGTACAGCTTGTAGCTGCAACTATTCTGCGCATTTAACATTAAAAATCATATCTACATCTGATGCAGTAAGCGATTTAAGAGTGAGTCGCCGTCACTCTAAATATGCTGTTGTATGTTACAGACAGCATGTTTAATGAACACTCACGTTAATAAAGTCAAGGAAACAACCATCCGTTTCATGCAACTGGAAATCTAAGAACTGCAGTTGAATTCGGTAACCTTCCTCAACGGTTATTCTCCATTCCGTATAAGCTACAGCACTATTCGGGTATCCGATAGACATAAACTCACCGCTCGGCTCCATCAAGATAATCGGTGTCCCTGTTACAAAGGAAGCAGGAACAAAAAACCATTGATGAATACGAGGAAACATCAGGTGCTTAGCATAAGTTTGAATTTTACGTTACTACCTAAGGTCAAATATTAAATAGAGAGTAATTGTGAATGCTATTACTACCTCGTTGTCCAAGTGTGACATTCGCTCCTCCAATGAGAGTAATGGTTACCAGCGTAAAGTAAAAGCGGTTGAACCTCGTCATCGTGGGCAATCAATCACAGCAGCAGTAATAAACTCGATCATACATGTAGTCTAAGTTGCATCTTCGTTGGTCTGCAGACTACAATTTGTAAAACCAACGAGAGTCAGTGAAATCACAACTTCTACCTGAAGCTTTAGTTTAATGGTGTTCCTTCCCGTTCACATTCCTAATGATATCATGCACAGCTGTTTCACGTACAAAATACAACTGAGTTGATCAGTGGTTCATAATGCGGTTATGATATGAAAAGGAACTAGCACTTGAAAGGTTAAAAGCTCGTTAAGTTTTACAACAATCCAGTCATGCGAATCGAAGTGACCCTTTTGTCGTTCACAGAATCATTGCATTACTTCCTCTTTTATACGTTTGCTCAGAAAAGTTATGATTAATGATAAATACAACACTGTAGGTAATATAGCACTTTAAGCTAGATTACAATTGAGTCACACAAAAGGTAGGCTAACCGAAAAAAACAAGAAAACACTGAATCATTTTGTTGCTACCGTTTTACAGGATAAGATTCGATAGATAGGAATTCAGGAACTAACAATGTAAGGAGGGGTAGCCGTGTCCTGGAATGGTAGCACAGATGGTAGGGAGACACTGCAGTCTGCATGGGGTGGGGGTGGGGGCAAGATCCTATCTGGCCTGGTTTGGCTACGGGTCTGCATATAGCGTAGGACAGAGGAAACATAATACGGATGTTATCACAGAGCTTCATGATCATGTTGGACTACGAAACGCATAAATTACCACTTCAACCAATCCAAGAAGAACGATTAAAAGATGAATATTCAATATGTTTCGAACTTTAAAGGCATGATGCTCCAGACTGTAATAATAATA
>KN882410.1:8629-44505 GCA_000934455.1 Apostichopus parvimensis | reverse complement strand
TGTACCTTTTGAGATATTACTTAACACTATGTAAACCAATCATCTGAATATTATGACCTACAACAATATATAATAACAATTTGTTAATCATTAGCTCACCAAAGTAGTAGCCTAACTGCATGCGTCTTTGTGACAATAATGTTGCGATATTTGCACTCTTCTTTGATAAATTGGCATGGCTTTATAGCTTAATGATAAATTGTAATAAAAGTAAAGTGACTAAGATTCAAGAAAACATACATCAGCTTATTGTTATTTTCCGATTTCAAGTTAATCAGTTCTTATCAAACTATTTGTACAGAATAACTATACATGCTTATCAAATATAGAAGAAAAAGCTACACTAGTCTGATAAGTATAACTAATTACCTTAGATCATACGAGCATCGCATCATGTATGCATTATGTATACGCATATAGAATATTTACATTTTATAACGACAAGGATTATTTATAACATTCACATAATATTCGGGTCCAATATGCACGTTATTTCTAATACTGAGCATCGAAATACTGATCTGGAATAGGCTAATTTCTATCATGAATCGATTGTTCTCAATCAGTAGAGAATATGTGACGTGATCCTTGTTATAACGAGCTTCAACATTCCCTTGTTAGGTAAAGTTTGTAACATCAACAGAAGAATAAACTTGAAAGTCATCTACTACATCGGATCCAGTTTTCTTCGTTGAATTCAATTGTTTAGTATCGTATGGCGATCCTTTCTCATCTGCACGTATGATTGTCCAATCGTTTCCGTTTCGTATATTCGCCATTTTGTTTCTGTGGTAAATCTTTTCATACGTGAATTTTTCTGCTGTATATATTTTTATCATAATTATCTGAAGCTATGTCAGATCTTCCTTCATTCGAAGGTACTTCATAAACTGTCCCTCCACTCTCATCTCTTAGTTGTATGATATTGCTGTCTTGTGATTGGTTCAGAGTGTTACCACTCGTTACTTGGTTATTGGTATAATATGGTGTACAGTCTAACGGCTTTTCGTTCTTGCGTTTCGATCTTCTGCTGTAGCTTTAATTGTAAAAGATTAATTGTAAAATATACAATTCACGATATTATTTTGGCTAATGGAAAAATAAAAGACAACAAACGAAGTTGCAAGAAAGTGGAAACTAAAAACTATTGATTGTGGTCAGTGACAAAGGATATTCCATGAAGGATATTCTATATACGTAGGATATTCTATGAGTATACTAAGTCGGGAGTTAATTATGAAATGCATATGATACTTCTTAGACAATTCAATACCCAACCTTCTATTAGTTGGATATAAATTACACAAAGTTTACAAAACAGTGTTTAGGAAGTCTAGGCAGGCTTATAAACACCATTTGACAATTTGGTAAATGAAAGGACTATGGTAGAGCCTCGATCCAACATTTGCTCCTGATGGTAAGATGTTAAACATAATGGAATAATAACCCCTACTATGTATATTTATTGGTTTGTTAAAGAAAAAGTAACACATTGTACCCGGATTGTGTGCAATATTTTCACTGCGTCCCCAGGCTATGTTTTGTGCCCACTGCTACTCTTTGAACTAAGTGACAAATGAGAACTTGTTGTAGCTAACTGGTCTGGCTTGATATTTAGACAGCTAGTAAAGAGAATGATCTGCTTTCCAATTTTTTCCCAAACTTGTTAATACAGAGACGAATCTTTTGTTTCAGAGAGGATAAAGTTTGCCTCAAATAATAACTTGTTATGAGACGTATGCCATTATATTAAGTCTGTTGTGTGATAAATGAGTGTAACGTTCTGTTAGTGAGAGATTAAAGTCAATATAAGGTATAAATGAATGTAAAAATGATGATCAGGGAATTATCAAAATCTTCCATGAATCGCATCCACCTTATTCCAAGATGACCAAGCATAGTCTATACATCATGGACCAATGGCTAGGCGTCCTTGCTTCCGTCCGAAGGAACAAAATAATTTGAAAGATTGAATTAATTGGTTTTACTTACATTAAATATATGACGCAACTAAGTCCAATGACAACAAATATAAAAGCACCAGCTGAGACGATGATTGTAACTGAAAGAGGAGAGTAACGAAATATAGTAAGGAATTACAAATATCACGATGATATGTTAAATGATCAAACTGAGATTATTTCAGTCTCCAATCAGTGGGCATACATATGTCTTCACACTTCTCGTAGTAGCAATTTGAAATTCACGGTAAAATTTGATGCCTTAGCTGCTCATAGTTATTTAGAATAGCATGTTGTAGCCAAGGCCGCTACGACCATATACACAGTGTTCCTCCACATAGCAGTCATTGTCTGACATACATTAATGTTTACATATCGTGACATACAGTATAACAATACATTACTCACTCATATATATTATCAGTACATGTCATTTTCTGTTTATGGTAAATCTGGTTGTCATTAGAAAAACAATGTAGTCGGAATCAATAAGTGACTCTTATCACTTACAACCTGTGCTTCATCATGCATAATATTTACTGCATATAAACATAATTACATTTTTTGGATCATTTCTATATTACATAAATAAATAACAATTCCTGTTCAGTGTTGCATTTGTGTGATTGTTAATCGAAGGGTCTCAGAAAATGAAGAAAAACAGATCATAAAACTAAAGTTGTTGACATATTTCAGGCTAATGTTTCTTTCGGAGATTGTTAAAGATAAAATTACCTGTCGTTGATAGTCCTTGAGTAATTACACCATCAGGAGCGAGAGGAATATCTGGTTTGGTGCTGCTACTGTCAGCAGTAGGACACTTCGACGTGGTTTCGATGGTTACTACAGAGCTGTCTGCTTGAACAATAAAATGTCGTCATCAAAAGTACAAATTGAAATATATAAACAGGGATGGTTCTTTAGGAATCACCAAACATAATGGCTTTGGCATAGCTCAGATGGTAAAAAATATTTGCAATACTAAGATCTCTTATTACTATGCCTTTATATTACTCGTATTTCTTTTCTCATTCAAAGTTATTTAAAATATCCTAATGAGTTTTCGTAAGATCACTGATCTGATTTCTACACGTTCAGGAATCATACCAAACGGGATTGACGTGTTTACCTTACAAAGAATATGTCTTCTATGCAAATAGTGTATTAGTGGCGATATTATAACAGTGGCATGCAATAAGGGACAACTTGACTCACTTGTAGATTGTTACTGTCATATATAGTGAACGTTGTGTAATTGACAAGTATGTTACGATTTAATAATGACGAAAGTATAGCAAACATAACTTTGACTGCTTCATTGTGAACAGACGTAAATATGTCAGACGTAAAATGGTGTGTTATTAAATCCTGGGATTGTTCATTTAGTAATATTTTATATCCTTCACCACCTATTATTAAAATAAGAGTTAGAAGCTAATCACGGTTTTAAGCCTAATTGTAGTCATTAATTGCAAAACAAATACAGGCCTACACCAAGTATTGACTTGAAATCATGAAATGAGTTAATCAAATCGCACTATTCCAAGGATCTATAATCAGTGAACAGTTTATAAGTCTAAACAAATATCACAACAATATGTCTTACTTATAGAGTAATATCTAGCTTTGAATCCCTTCCTGAAATTTCCTTCGTGACCATAGAAAATCAGATGAAAAGAATTGCTAGTTGAGTTAAAGGTTTTCGGCATCAGCTTAGAGAAGTTATTCCAGCACCATTGACCGACTTGTCTGTGGAAATCTCCCACAGGACCATCAAAAAGCTTTGAAGAAAGTGAAAAATATAAAGGAATTATTCACAGGTAAAGATATCATTCATGGACACACTTACCTATTTAAGCGACATAAACTGCGCTTTCTGTTTATAATAGACTCACCGATAGCCAATTTGAAATATTTGAATACTACTGTAAATAATATCTATGACTTATTTATCATCCATATTTACTTGAACGAATTAACGGCCAAAAGATTATGTACTTGTACAGTGGCGTAACCAATTAGGGGGGGGGTGGGGTGGGAGAACTGCCCCCACCTTATACAAATTTTCGATGACGAAGCAGGAATGGTACGCAAAACTTAGTAAAAGAGAAATAAACATCTCTGATATATGTTTTACTGGATATGTTACTTGGTTTTATAGCACTGTGTGATCTGCTGTTCTGAGGGTTTTCTCATTAGCCATACTTATTAAGCACAGAACGAGTCTCAGATTTCTCTGAACAAGTTAAACTTGATTCAGTAATTGACACTTCTAGTCAAAGTTCAGTGCGTCGCATGGAACGTCATAGAACTTTAATTAAAACATGTATCCATTATGTAAATGTAAATATACATGTTTTATATCGTAAATATATACAAGGCCGTAGTCACTGCAGGGGAGCATGGGAACTCCAACCCCCTCCTCCAACTTTTTCAAATGGTTTTCTTTATACAACACACCCACGTAAAATTCGTACACAGGAATGTAATTAACATGATGTAAACGATAGCAAAATTTTCCATCTAAGCCCTCCCACCGAAGCAAAATTGCCTCCTCTTAGACTTTTCCCAGGACAGACTCCAAAATTGTTTTATCCCTCCCCATGTATTTCAAACTCGTTACCTAGTGTAAAGCCTACATTTTGTAATGAAAAGTCATATCATTCAAGCGTTAATTAAACTCAATTTCGTCACTGGTGATAGTCCCATTTTGTATCTAAGCCCTCTTACGGATTTTGTTTCCCTGAAATTGGGAAGGGACACCTCTCCGCGTAGACTCCTCCCAAGGACGGGCGTTAGCAAAAATCTGTTCACACTTATATATTATAAAGGGCAAAGCGCATATTTTGTCATGAAAAGTCATTTCATTACAAGCATTAATTGAACTTTAATTCCCTACGTCTTATAGAGGGAACATATGTTTAGCACCGCTCTCACAACTACGCACCTGTAGTATAACTGTGCATAATTAAAACAACATGAAACATACTTAAATATACGATCGATCAATCAATCAACCATGTATTCTTTACATACTAGCAACAATGCTGCGTGTATTGATCAATAGTCAATGCATTACTACAGTATATTGGATACTTTTTATCTTATTTTTGATCTCTGGTTAAATAGGTTTATCTAGACTACATAGTAATGGACATACAGACAATTACTTCACAGTCATCATTGTAATACAGCTGTACAAGTTTCATTAAGTAAGCCTGCAGTGTTGATATGGACATACATTTCAGAAATGTTTGTGACAGTATAAGATGGAGCTTACGGTTCATATCTATATATATTGTTGAAATGATTCTGCAGGTACTGAGTATAACGAACATTAACAGACGTTTAAGGAAAAGATATAATATACAATAAAAAAACAGTTTGCATCAATGGAACTCCACCTGCAAATTAATTGAGATATGTAAAATGAACACTCACCGTAACATAGTCACTGAGCCTACAATCCATCGTCTCATTTAACATGAAGTCTAAAAACTCGAGATTTATTCGGGAACCTTCAGTAACGCTTATGTTCCATCCCTTAAACACTGATGTACTATTCGGGTATCCGTCAGACGTTATTTCGCCTGCTGGCTCTGTTAGTCTCATAACTAAAAAGAATATACAAGGAAAATAAAGCAAAATTATAAAAAGATGTTCATGGAAATTCAATATGTAACATTAAAGCTAAGTATGATAGTTGGGCATATGCCTCCAACATGAAACGTTAATAAAAAAAAAATAAAAAAAAAACTGTGTGAAGGTACAGAGTAATTAATTGTCATTATATGGCTATTATAACCGGTTGCAAAATTGTAAAGAGATGTTCATATAAGTTTTGAAGTTCAGAATGCAAAAATAAAGCTAAATATGATAGTTGGGCATTTGCCTCTTTAAATATGAAACGTGATATTTAAAAAAAAACCTGTGTGAAGGCACAGAATAATTAAGTGTCATTATGACGCTATTACTTTTACCTATTGATTGTCCAAATATGATATTCGCCTTCCCAACAATCGTTACGGTTATCAAGAACCAGGAAAAGTAAAGGCCTGTCCTCGTCATCATTGAAGCTGAAGTCTTAAATTATTGCGAATTAAGATACCAAACTTTTGCTTTTAACAGCATAAATTAACTCAGTTATACACAGACTATGTTATTGCTTTTAGTTTGACAGACAAAAACGTCCAAAGGAAAGACTCGACAGAGAAGCGCTGAAAACGTTTACTGGTGAGGTCAAAATTAAAAGTGTCCCTTCTTCTTTTTCGTACTTTATAACTAACGATGCAACGCACAGCTGTGTCGCATTAGATGAAATGACTGACTTAGTTAGTGATATAAAGTATAGATATGTTTTTAGAAGGAACTAACACTTCTGCTTAAACAATGGTGATGAGCTCGGTGCAGCTCATTCCCCGAGTGGTTTGAATTATCAAGTCATGCGAAACCAGAGGGGTGTTTTTTGACCTTCGCAACTTACCAATGATGTTTTACTTCCTTCTGTATTCTGTTTATTGACCTTCGTTATTTGAGATATTTTTAGAACTTCTACTGTGCAGCACAGCAGGTATACGTGATATTCTGTACAAACTGCATGAACGTGCTAGCCAAGTAGTTATAAAGAATGACACAATAACTTTATTGATTTTAAAACCGTTTAATAATTGTGAACTTATCTTCAACTTGAAGACAGATTTTGAATGGTATATACCTTTAGTTCAGTGAGGACATTTGGTAACACGATACGGAATTAACATGAAAAACCAAACCATCATGTTATGTCTAACAACTCAAATAATTATAGATTTTATTCAATTGTTCTTCCTCCAGAATTGGGCAACTGAAATGAATTTATCGGATTGTTTTTATCTCGCCATTTAGCAGTAATGGTGAGCAGCAATAACTTTTATACATTTTCAATGACTTTATAAAATAACTTAATTTTCGCAGATATGTTTGTATATTTCATTTATGTAATTAATATAATATGTGATCCAAACCTTCCATGCATGTAATCTACAACCATCTTGTAATCAAAACGGATTGCGGAGATTACGTCATACATTGGAACGGAATTTTTAAAAGAAAATTATCAATACATTCCCGATATATCTCCAGATGGTTGGCTCTTATGTTCTATAGTATATTCATATACGAAAAACTTGTCATTATCATTTTAGTCATGTGATCTGGACCTTTCATGCAAGCTATCATCAACAATGTTTGCGTCATACGGGGAAACCTATAATGTTCTGCTGTCTCCGACAAAACGTATAGTTACATCGAAAGTTCCCCTTTTCTGTACTTTCTATCTAATCTTAACCCCACCCCCATTCATCTCAAACACTGTACTTCATGGATCCACCTAGTCCAGCGACATTTACAAAATGCTCAAATATTTATAGTTCTTAATATACTACCAGTGGTGGAGAACATGGTCACGATATTTTATTTATACTAATAGCTTTCTGAAGGATCCTTTCGTCGGTGTTTGTTTACAATATGTAGTTACGACATCTGTGTTTAATAATTCAAGGCAATTACCAGATTTCTCTATAGAATAAGGTAAGAAATGATTGAATTGTTACTATTTATGTTCCCTTTAGATACAATACATTCTTATGATTAAAAGAAAAATGTTATTACGTCTTTAAACTGCCTTTAGGCTTTTTCATTAGGCTTTAGAGTAGTGATTATCTTATAGTTCTGGCAATGACTTTTACAATAATGTAAGATAAAGTTCCTGGAAGCATAACATTGTTCTAAACTTATCACATACGGAAGGTTTCGACTATACCATTTATGAAGACATACATGAAATCCTTTCATAGATCGCTTTCTCATTGAAACTTACAAACTGTGAGATATGGTAATCTTGAAGATAGCAGAGTTTTTCTTAAAATGGACTTGGCAAGAGGGTATGCAAAGTCAAAGAGCCGCATAAGAAACTTCGTGTTAATGAATGAGATCGATAATTATTTTCAATTAGATTAAAAGAATCCTAGTTCTAGTTCACAGTTTGGATGAGGCAACCAAAACCAACCAAACAATTTCGTTGGAGTGAATCATATCTCATCACATTCGTTTCCGATAGTGCATTTCAAAAAAAGAGATAATTGAGTGTGATATTAAATACTTTAAATTTAATATGTTAAGTTCAACAATCATTGCCACGTGTCACGTTTAGTCCATACATTTGCTCAACATTATCATCAACATCAAAACAGAAAAGTTAAAGCCGTCACTCATTTATTTTGAGTTTGCAGTCTCTTTTAATTATCTTGATTTTTGTCCGAGGAATCCAAATGATTACTCAACGAGACGGTTATCTTCATAAAACCACGTGACGATAAATGAAATGAATTGTACCTTTTGAGATATTATTAAACACTATTTTAATCAATCGTCTGAATATTATGACCTACAACAATATATAATAACAATTTGTTAATCATTAGCTCACCAAATTAGTAGCCTAACTGTATACGTCTTTGTGACAATAATTCTTTAATAAATTGGCATGGCTTTATAGCTTAATGATAAATTGTAATAAAAGGGAAGTGACTATGATCAAGAAAAAATACATCAGTCTATTATTGTTATTTACCGATTTCAAGATCATCAGTTCTAATCAAATTATTTGTACAGAATAACTACAAATTCTTATCAAATATAGAAGAAACAGCTACACTAGTCTGATAAGTAACTTAAATTATATCATATGAGCATCGTATTATGTATTCTATATGAACACGCGTATAGAATATTTACAACGACAAGGATTATTCAGAACATTCACATTTTATTAGGGTTCAATATGCATGTTATTTCTAATAATGAGTATCGAAAAAAAAAATGATCTGGAATAGGCTAATTTCTATCATGAATCGTTTGTTCTCAATCGGTAGAAAATATGTGACGTCATCCTTATTATAACGAGCTTCAACATTCTCTGGTTAGGTCAAATTTGTAACATCAAGAGAAGAATACGCTTGAAAGTCATCTGCTACATCGGATCCAGTTTTCTTCGTTGAATTCAATTGTTTAGTATCGTATGGCGATCCTTTCTCATCTGCACGTATGATTGTTCAACAGTTTCCGTTTCGTATATTCGCCATTTTGTTTCTGTGGTAAATCTTTTCATACGTGAATTTTTCTGCTGTATATATTTTTATCATAATTATCTGAAGCTACGTCAGATCTTCCTTCATTCGAAGGTACTTCATAAACTGTCCCTCCACTCTCATCTCTTAGTTGTACGATATTGCTGTCTTGTGATTGGTTCAGAGTGTTACCACTCGTTACTTGGTTATTGGTATAATATGGTGTAAAGTCTAACGGCTTTTCGTTCTTGCGTATCAATCTTCTGCTGTAGCTTTAATTGTAAAAGATTAATTGTAAAATATACAATTCACGATATCATTTTGGCTAATGGAAAAATAAAAGACAACAAACGAAGTTGCAAGAAAGTGGAAACTAAAAACTATTGATTGTGGTCAGTGACAAAGGATATTCCATGAAGGATATTCTATATACGTAGGATATTCTATGAGTATACTAAGTCGGGAGTTAATTATGAAATGCATATGATACTTCTTAGACAATTCAATACCCAACCTTCTATTAGTTGGATATAAATTACACAAAGTTTACAAAACAGTGTTTAGGAAGTCTAGGCAGGCTTATAAACACCATTTGACAATTTGGTAAATGAAAGGACTATGGTAGAGCCTCGATCCAACATTTGCTCCTGATGGTAAGATGTTAAACATAATGGAATAATAACCCCTACTATGTATATTTATTGGTTTGTTAAAGAAAAAGTAACACATTGTACCCGGATTGTGTGCAATATTTTCACTGCGTCCCCAGGCTATGTTTTGTGCCCACTGCTACTCTTTGAACTAAGTGACAAATGAGAACTTGTTGTAGCTAACTGGTCTGGCTTGATATTTAGACAGCTAGTAAAGAGAATGATCTGCTTTCCAATTTTTTCCCAAACTTGTTAATACAGAGACGAATCTTTTGTTTCAGAGAGGATAAAGTTTGCCTCAAATAATAACTTGTTATGAGACGTATGCCATTATATTAAATCTGTTGTGTGATAAAAGAGTGTAACGTTCTGTTAGTGAGAGATTAAAGTCAATATAAGGTATAAATGAATGTAAAAATGATGATCAGTGAATTATCAAAATCTTCCATGAATCGCATCCACCTTATTCCAATAGTGACAAACATAGCCTATATATATCATGGACCCATGGCAGGGCGTCCATGCTTCCATCCGAAGGAATAAAAGAAATTGAAAGATTGAATTAATAGGTTTACTTACATTAAATATATGACGCAACTAAGTCCAATGACAACAAATATAAAAGCACCAGCTGAGACGATGATTATAACTGAAAGAGGAGAGTAACGAAATATAGTAAGGAATTACAAATATCACGATAATATGTTAAATGATCAAACTCAGATTATTCCAGTCTCCAATCAGTGGGCATACATATGTATTTACACTTCTCGTAGTAGCAATTTGAAATTCACGTTAAACAATTTGATGCCTTAGCTGCTCATAGTTATTTAGAATAGCATGTTGTAGCCAAGGCCGCTGCGACCATAAACACAGTGTTCCTCCACATATGTTTACATATCGTGACATACAGTCTAACAATACATCACTCGCTCAAATATTTTATCAGTACATGTCATTTTCTGTTTATGGTAAATCTGGTTGTCGTTAGAAACAAATGTAACCTGTATCAATAAGTGACTCTTGTCACTAACAACCTGTGCTTCATTATGCATAATATTTACTGCATATAAACATACTTAACTTTTAAGGATCATTTCGTCATTACATGAATGAATAACAATTCCTGTTCACTGTTGCATTTGTCTGATTGTTCATCTTAAGGCCTCAGAAAATGACTACAGACAGATCAAAAAAACTAAATTTGTAGACATATTTCAGGCTAATGTTTCTTTCGGAGACTGTTAAAGATGAAATTACCTGTCGTTGATATTCCTTGAGTAATAACACCATCGGGAGGGAGAGGAGTGTTTGGTTTAGTACAGTTTTTTTCAGCAGTAGGACACTTCGACGTGGTTTCGATGGTTGTTACTAGAGAGCTGTCTGCTTGAACGATAAAATGTTGTCATGAAAATAACAAAACGATTGTTAAGTACAGATTGAAATATATAAACAGTAAGGTTTCTTTAGGAATCACCAAAAAGAAGGGCTTGGTATAGCTCAGATGGTAAAAAATATTTGCAATACTAAGATCTTTTATTGCTATGCCTTTATATTAATCGCATATCTGTTCTCATTCAAAAGTAATTTAAAATTTCCTAAAGAGTTTTCGTAAGATCACTGATCTACTTCCTACACGTTCATGAATCATACCAAACTGGATTGATATGTTTACCTTACAATTATGTCTTCTTATGCAAATAGTGTACTAGTGGCGATATTATAACAGTGGCATGCAATAAGGGACAACTTGACTCACTTGTAGATTGTTACTGTCATATTATAGTGAACGTTGTGTAAGTGACAACTATGTAACGATTTAATAATGAAAAAATTATAGCAAACATAATTTTGACTGCTTCATTGTGAACAGACGTTAATATGTCAGACGTAAAATGGTGTGTTATTAAATCCTGGGATTGTTCATTTAGTAATATTTTATTCCTTCACCACCTATTATTAAAATAAGAGTAAGAAGCTAATCACGGTTTTAAGCCTAAATGTAGTCATTAATTGCAAAACAAACACAGGCCTACACCAAGTGTTGACTTGAAATCATGAAATCAGTTAATCAAAAAGCACCATTCCAAGGATCTAATCAGTGAATAGTAATAAATAGTCTAAACACAAATCACAACAATATATTCTTACTTATAGAGTAATATCTAGCTTTGAATCCCTCCTGGAATTTCCTTCGTGACCATAGAAAATCAGATGAAAAGAATTGCTAGTTGAGATAAAGCTGTTCGGCATCAGCTTGGAGAAGTTATTCCAGCACCATTCACCGACTAGTCTGTTGTTATCTCCAATAGGATCATCATAAAGCTTTGAAGAAAGTAAAACACATGAAGTGAATATTCACAGGTAAAGTATCATCAATAGACACACTTACCCATTTAAGCGACATAAACTGTGCTTTCTCTCTGTAATAAACTCACCAATAGCGATTTTCAAAGAGTTAACTTTGATTCAGTAGTTGACCTTTCTAGTCAAAGTTCGGTGCGTCCTATGGAAAGTCAAAGAACTCTTATAAAAGCAAATTTCCTTAATGTAAATGTAAATATTAATATATAAATATATTATATAAGATACTGTTTGATATCGTTACTATAAACAGAGTGGTAGTCATTGGGAGCACGGGAACGTCTACCCCCAACACGTCTTTTTTTCCATTTTTTTTCCTTTTTACAACAAACCCACGAAAAAGTCGTATACAGACAAGTGAAATTAACATGGTGGAAACGAGAGCAACACTTTGCGTCTCAGCCCTCTTATCGAAGCAAATTGTCTCGACTCTTCCCAGGACAAACATAAAATTATGTTATATCCCTCCCCCTGTATTTCCAACTCGTAACATAGTGTAAAGCCTACATTTTGTAATGAAAAGTGATATCAATTCAAGCGTTAATTAAACTTCAATTTCATCACTGGTGATAGCCCCAGTTTGTAACTAAGCCCCCTTACCGATGTTTTAGCCTGAACTTGGGAAGGGACACATATATTATTAGACTCCTCCCAAGGACAGGCGTCAGCAAAAATCTGTGCCCACTAAATACAATTCTCAAAGAGGGCAAAGCGTATATTTTGTTACGAAAATTCATCTCATTAGAAGCGTTAATTAAACTTAAATTCCCTACCTCTTACTGAGGGAACGAAAATTTGGCTTTGCACCCAAAAATGCTACGCACATGTAGTATTTGTGCTTAATTTAAACAACTACAACGTATTAAACTTACACGACCGATCAATCAATCATGTAATCTTTACATAGCAACAATGCTGCGTATTGATCAACAATCAAAATCATTACTATATTTTATTACTTGATATCTTCTTTTTTATCTTTAGTTGAATATTTTTCATGTAAACTACACAGAGATGGACATCCAGGCAATTACTTCACAGTCATCATTGTACTACAGCTGTCTAAGTTTCATTAAGTAAGCCTGCAACTTTTAAGTGGACAGCAATATCGAAGCAGACTATCTGTAGTTTGTGACAGTATAAGTGCGAGCCCACGATTAATATGTATACATAGTTGTAATGATTCTGCAAGGACTGAGCATAACGGACATTAAGAGACGGCTAAGGAAATGATATAATAAACGATAAAAAGCAGTTTCCATTAATGGAACTCCACCTGAATATAATTGAGATATGTAACATGAACACTCACATTAACATAGTCACTGAGCTTACATTCCATCGTCTCATTTAACACGAAGTCTAAAAACTCGAGATGAATTCGGTCACCTTCAGTAACGGTTATGTTCCACCCCTTAAACACTGATGTACTATTCGGGTATCCGTCAGACATTATTTCGCCTGCTGGGTCTGTTAGTCGCATAACTACAAAGAATATACAAGGAAAATAAAGCAAAATTATAAAAAGATGTTCATGGAAATTCAGTATGTAACATTAAAGCTAAGTATGATAGTTGGGCATATGCCTCCAACATGAAACGTAAATAAAAAAAATTAATAAAAAACTTGTGTGAAGGTACAGAGTAATTAATTGCCATTATATCGCTATTATAACCGGTTGCAAAATTGTTCATATAAGTTTTGAAGTTCAGAATGCAAAAATAAAGATAAATATGATAGTTGGGGATTTGCCTCTTTAAACATGAAACGTGATATTTAAAAAAAAAACCTGTGTGAAGGTACAGAATAATTAAGTGTCATTATGACGATATTACTTTTACCTATTGATTGTCCAAATATGATATTCGCCTTCCCAACAATCGTTACTGTCATCAAGAACCAGGAAAAGTAAAGGCCTGTCCTCGTCATCATGGTGACTTAAGTCTTAAATTATTGCGAATTAAGATACCAAACATCTGCTTTTACAGCCTCATTAGCTCAGTTATACACAGACTATGCTATTGCTGTTTGTTTCTTAGACAAAAACATCCAAAGGAAAGACTCGACAGAGAAGCGCTGAAAACGTTTAATGGTAAGTTCAAAATTAAAAAAAGTGTCTCTTCTTCTTTTTCGTACTTTATAACTAACGATGCAACACACAGCTGTGTCACATACGATGAAATGACTGAGTTAATTAGTGATATAAAGTATAGATATGTTTTTAGAAGGAACTAACAATTCTACTTAAAGAATGGTGATGAGCTCGGTGCAGCATCGTTCGCCGCGCTGTTTGAACTAATCAAGTCATGCGAAACCAGAGGGGTGTTTTGTGTCCTTCTAAACTTGCCAAATGTTTTACTTTCTTTTGTATTCTGTTTATTGACCTTGAATTCGTTATTTGAGATATTTTAGTACTTCTACTGTACAGCACGTACATCAGTCATATGTGATATTCTGTACCAACTGTGCTAGCCAAGTAAATGTATAGAATGACATATGCAAAAGTCATTCAAAATATGTTAATTGATTTTAAAATTGTGAACTTACGTTCAAGACAGTTGTTGAATATACGTTTTAGTTCAGTGAGGTCATGTGGTAGCATGATTAGGCATTTACACGAAAAACTAAAAGAAAATGTTAAGACAAAAAACCACCAATAATATAAGGTTTTTTGTCTGCTATATTTCCTCCAGAAATGTGAAACTGAAATCAGTTGATCAGATTCCTTTCTATCCTGCCATTTTGCAGTAAAGATGCACCAATAACTTTTATAAACTTTCAATGACTTTATATAGTTACTTAATGTATTTTTATTTGTGTTTATTAATTTGATTTTTGAATTATGTCATCCAAAGCTTTTATGCAAGCTTACCGCCATCCTGTAGTCAAACGAGTTTGCTTTGATTACGCTGTACATGGGAACGGAATATATTTTATAAATTATCAACACTTTCCCGATATATCTCCAGATGGTTGGCTTTAATGCTATATAGTAAATCAATATACGAAAATCTTTAATTTCAGTCATGTGATCCGGAATTTTTATGCAAGCTATATCATCAACCAGGTTTCCGTCATACGGAAAACTTATAATGTTCTGCTGTCTCCGACAAAATGTGTGGTTACATAAAAAATTCCCACTTTCTTTCCTTTCTACCTATAACTTTGTAGTTCATGTTCTTTACACACCCTGCAGCCCTGTAAATTGCATGGAACCGTTCAGTAGGGTCGCTTCGATGATTATATTTGTGGTTATAACTTTCTGAAGGAACCTTTCATCGGTGTATACAATATGTTATTACGCCATCTGTATTACACATTTGACGGCAATTATCACATTTCACGTGAAGAATAAGGCTAAATTGACTTAAGGCTTTATAGTTAGGCCTTTAGATTTGTGATAATCTTATACTTCTGGCAATTAGGCCTACTTTAACAATAATGTAGTAAGGTTCCTAGAAGCATATATGTGTTACTCTAATATGTGTAGCCTACAGAAATCTCCGACCAAGAATGATGAAATTTGGCAAAAGTTTCAAAGGCCGTTGGAAATGAAAAAGAGCAGCCTTATTATTTAACACATACCTTTTCTGTGTTGAATTTACACACTAAACAGCTCTCTAATTTGGAGCAAACAAACGGTTTAACAAAACCAAAGTGTGGCAAGCTTATACAACGCTATCGGCATATATATTGGTATGCACTGTCAATTCTTTCAGTCTAAAGTTGTCGGCTACAGCTATACAGTGACATTGTATATGTTTATAATAACTTCCTTGGTAACTGAAAAGCACGGTAGCTTAATATGGTCACAGGAAAGATAAAAACTAGACAACAAATTAGTCAACATTTTTACTTTTTAAGTCATAATTTTCAAAATATTGAGATAAAGAGTCAAAATATTGAGACTTATTTTACACTTATATTTTTCTATGTCCCTATTAAGCCACATAATCCATACACGATATGAATATGTGACTGTTTTCTTGGCAGCTAACGGCATCACAAGGCAGTCAATTATAACAATTAAAGCAACTTTAATTTTCAAAGTAGGAAAGCCAACCTAAGGAGTACGTGGATAGGCTACACAGGTATAGCCCCTAAAAATAATTACCCATTAAGTCGCGGAATTAGCCCTAAATTAGCTCACTGAAGTTATTTTTGGGCGTTCTTTCAGTCATATATTTGTTTATGATTGAATGCAGTGAAGCGTACGTACGAACTTGTACTAGCTACTTGTAAAAACCCATGTGTTGTAGCCTACTGTGGTGGGCAACATCGATCAGCTTTGGATTGCCGAGTTGTCCTCGTTAAATTCACATTAAATAAACAAATAAATACATTAATATATGAAGTTAAGATTTGACAAGTCCCAAACTATGCGCGGCCTTATCGATCTGTATGGTTTGGTAACGCTTTGACATTCGTTGAACCTCATACGCATATGGCAAGCCACATGTGCAATAATTCGATAAACCGAGTTAATCGCCGTTAAACTCTGTTTTTCGATCGATAAACTGAGTTTATCGAATGGATAACCGTGTTTTTCGCGTTGAACTTAGTTTATCGAGCGAAAAACATAGTTCCCATTTGATAAACTCGGTTTATCGCCGATAATCTTAGTTTATCGAGGTATCCCTGCTTTTCGCTCGATAAACTGAGTTTATCGCGAAAAACACGGTTATCCTTTTAATAAACTAAGTTTATCGATCGAAAACCAGAGTTTAACGGCGATAAACTCGGTTCAGCGAATTATTGCACATATGGCTTGCCATATACGCAGCGTTGACAAACCTGCCACTGGACCTACTCTGCTGTATGAATCTAATTTTACTTTTGTTCCACCTACTACAGTAAATTGGTTTTGCAAATGCTACACCTTTAAAATAGTATATATTGTTCACATTATTATATTGAGATAATAATTTAAAATGCTTGTATGTCATACTTAATGTATATTTTTAGTATATAGTTACAACGATAGATGCAAATAACATACAATATACTGTTATAAAAAAAATATTATACACATGATTGAAAGGGGGACACATCTGTCACCTAACTCTACCTTGACAACAATATCAGCGGACGCTATCTAGGTTATTGGAACTTGTAAGATGTACACTTGACCAGCATGTGCAACGAAAACAAACCTCGTATTGCTTTCTTATTAGTTCCCTACCTTCAAAATCATTGTATCTAACTCATCATTAGCCAATTAACGTAAACCAAAACACATGTAATATGGATATCGCAACCGTTGCTTCCAGTGGAAACTTTGAGGTTAGTCAGGCCTAACAAAAATTCACAAGTAGGCCTAGGCCTAAGACAAGAGTACTAAAACATAAACAGGATAGGCATACAGTCTGCCACACCAGCTACTTATACTAATTACTATGCTACTGTGGCACTGTACTGTGCACAACAGGTCGAAGCCTAACAGGTACAGTACAGTAACCTAAATTAGGAGTTACTGTGGGGCCATGACAACAAGTACCCGAGACTAACTTAGACATTACATTACGCCTAGGTATAGGTTATTATGGTCGAGGATAAAACCTACTGTTAGTGACTACAGGTACACAAGGCTACTGTAGCCTATAGTATTAATACTACCTAGAACTTAGAAGTAGCCTCAGGCCAGTCAAGTGTAATGACATCCAGGTAGAAAGTGTAATCCTACATCAAAATCAACTCAACTGTTATAAGCTACAGTAGCCTATGCATGGTTATACATTCCAGGTAGTTTTCTAAACTGAAGATATTGTATCTTCAGTACTGTTTTAAGAGAAAACAAATATGAATAAATCTGAAAACTACTACTACTATACACATGACACCTAAAAGTAAAATGAAAAAGATAAAACTCTCTTTTGTGTACGTACTTTACATATTGCAAATGCTCCGTACCATTCTTTGAGAGTTGAAGTTCAAAACAGAGACACTGTACCTACTGTTAATGTTAGAATGAGTACTAGTTTAAAGGGTGTGAAGACTCGCGCACAAAGAAACGTCTCATGCCGGTAATCTGACCTAGTTTCGAATGAGGTGTAACAGAAGTGTTAGACACCACCATCGATCCCAGGAAATGCACACACAGCTTGCTACCGTCGGTAATTAGACACTAGTGTACAGTCAATACAAACAGCTATGGTCAATACCCACAACACAGTGTACATATAGCATTGATGGACATCTCAGGTCTAGATAAAAGATAAGATGTATCACATTTCATTACTGTCTGCATTTTGTAGCGACAAGAAGAAAACTTCATTTGCAAGCAACGGAAAGTTAACTTTTTCAGAGCGTGGCACGAGGTTTGGGGCGAGTCTTCAATGCCTTTAAACATGAAGTGTTTGGTATCAACTAATTTTTCCATATATTTATTCTTCATTTCACAGCTGTTGAGATCACTAATCGATGGTGGAGTGGATGTAAATGAATATTCGAAGGAAGGATTTTTACCTCTCTGCAATGCAGCATTCTGGGGCTACAGCTCTATTGTAGAACTATTGCTACAAAATGGGTAAACCAATGTTGTTGGATCAACCAAAACACCACATT
Source organism: Apostichopus parvimensis (assembly GCA_000934455.1). Lineage (NCBI taxonomy): Eukaryota > Metazoa > Echinodermata > Holothuroidea > Aspidochirotida > Stichopodidae > Apostichopus > Apostichopus parvimensis. Next base: position 25,860 of record KN882410.1, on the reverse strand, counting down.
AAACTACAGTTTAAATGAAAGACACATTTCGACAAAATTATTTTATTGATTTACATTACGTATACGAATAACCTGAAGTATATCTGAAGTTTGAGCTCCAATTGTTCATGAAACTAGAAAAATTGTGTCCTTTCTCAAACTTTATGTTAAATAATTTGTAAGATCAATCAGCAGATGAACTTTGCATTTCTCCTGCCATTGTTTTCTCATATATTTATGCAATATTATTGACTTAAAATAGACAAAATTACAGTATCTCAAGGCTACAGCACTTGTCTATGTTCTCTTTTCTATTTGTTTTTATGTTTTTATAAATTAACCTATAGATGCTTCTGCACATGTAGACATTGAATTTATTACATGTTTAAGACTAGAACTTGGGATTCCTCCAAATAACAGAGTATCTGAGATTGTGTAATTAATATTAATATTTTAATAACTACATATTTCTCTTTGTTTGGTCCTCAGAGCAGATATCAACTTGACTAACTCAGGGACTGGTTGGACAGCATGCCATTGTGCAGCCTTTCAGGCTCATGGAAAGGTTTTGATGAAATTAATGAAATACAAACCAAATTTGACAATCAAGGATTCTCAAAGAAGGTAGAGAACTGATCTTTATTAAATAAATTTCAAAATATGGATTGCAAAATTAAGTCTGGCTTTGATACATATGAAGAGGTTAAATATAATTTTAAGTTATACTTACTCTCAACAACTATGTTCTAAATGATCCTCCGGCGACCCAGTAAACAAACAAACAAAGTTGACCAGTATAATATGGTCACTACACATATATGTAACATAGAGAATAGACTAGGATACTGTAGAAAATTCAGAAGAACACAGAAAGTAGAGATTTTTATCTTTATGTTCTCAAGATATCGATGGCAAGTTAAATCTAGTGTAAATGTACGATAGAGAAAGTTCATTCGAATATGATACAAAAGACTAGAAATGTTTTCATTTTTCTTTTCTCTTTTCTCAAGGACGGCGTCCAATTTTGCTTCAGCTCTGGACACAATTTGGCCCTTTTTTGCTGCTGAGGGTTGTTCAAGAACTCCCAAGACAGAATTAATAAGACTTGGGATTGTCAGAAAGGTACAGATATAATATGTACTTTATATAATATATACGGTACATTGTACAACTGTATATTATACCGACAGATACATTATGGAAGCATATCCCAGCCTCTAATCTGTCAAGGTAGTATGTACTGTACACATAAACCATCTGTAGTAAGTCACAAAATACCCCAACTAGCTGTTTTGTCTTTTGCTCTCTCAAATATTCGAAACTTTAACGTTATTCTTCATTTATAGCTGAAACTGTCACATTTCATATTCAGCGTCAGTGGATGGTATAACCTGCACACAATTGTCAATAAATAACCGTAATGTACAGTTTGCTAGTGGATCTGCTCTTCAAACCATTCAAAAGGTGGAAAAGCACAACATGCAACATTTGTCCAATTTAAGTTATTTATTTGGAATAGGTAAGTTCCTGAATATTAAAAACCCTAAGTCCTTCTCTCTAATGTTTTTTATCATAAGTTATTTATTTGGAATAGGTATGTTCCTGCATATTAAAAACCCTAAGTCCTTACCTCCAATGTTTTTATTCATAAGTTAGTTATTTGGAATAGGTAAGTTCCTGAATATTAAAAACCCTAAGTCCTTACCTCCAATGTTTTTATTCATAAGTTAGTTATTTGGAATAGGTAAGTTCCTGAATATTAAAAACCCTAAGTCCTTCTCTCTAATGTTTTTTATCATAAGTTATTTATTTGGAATAGGTATGTTCCTGAATATTAAAAACCCTTAGTCTGTACCTCTAATGTTTTTATTCATAAGTTAGTTATTTGGAATAGGTATGTTCCTGCATATTAAAAAACCCTAAGTCCTTGCCTCTTCATTTAGGTCACAGAACACGATCCTGCTGTACCTAATACTAACTCAGATGTCGCTCACTTCTCACGACCAGGATCTGCTTACGTTATGAAGGGACAGTCTTTGCATTCAAAGCCTTTCAGAGAGAGCAGGAATACCAACATGGTAAGCACTTTTGTCAAGTAACACTTTTTAACTGCATGTCAAGGTCAAGTATCTTGCATTTGATGTGGCATTTATGTTACAGTAGCCAACACTTAAAGGGATCAAGTTATAACCAGCATTCAGTGTGTGATGTTAAACAGCACTAGATATGGGAAAGAGATATGTCAGCCAATACTCGGTGTGTGCAGATGCTATCTAGTACTTGGTGTGATAAAATAGCCAGCACTTGAAAGGATCAAGTTATATCCAGCAGTCAATGTGTGATTTTAACCAGCACTAGATTTTTGATAGATATATGTTAGCCAGCACCCGGTGTGACAGATGCTATCTAGTAATTGGTGTGATAAAATAGCCAGCACTTTTGTGATAAAAGTTATCCAGTACTTGGGGGATAAATGTTATCCAGTTCTTTGTGTGATAAAATAGCCAGCACTTGTGTGATAAATGTAATATCCAGTACTTGGTGTGATCTATGCTAGCTCACACTTGATGTAATAGATGTCATCCAGCATTTGGTGTGATGTATGTTAGCCAGCATAGATCTGCAACATATCAATGTTAATTTTCTGTCTAATCATTCAATGCAGCACGCAACACTGTACATTTTCATCTGAAGGAGGGTCAAGTCTAGGTTGTACGATACATACACAAAGCAACTTAAGTTAGTTTGTTGTATATCTCTATCTTCATTTCTCTTGGTTTGTTCAGCTTTCAGCAGCTCAGATGGGTGACGTACTATGTCTGGAAGAGGATCCAGGGTTCAGCGCAATCGCTAACGATGCTCCAAAGTTTTCTATCTGGAAGAACTGACGACTTGGTCAATAGTATATTGAGGAATACGAGATGAATGGACAAGAGTCCTTGCTTGCATGTAGAGAGTTTTCTAAATAAACTCCAAAGTTCCACAGGAAGAGTGAAGTGGCATAGATGAATTCTCAGGGAAGGATAACATGCAAGACAACTTTATAAGCAGAATCCTGAGTCAGCTGATAGAAGAGTTTGCATATGTTACTCATTATACATGCCTCCAAACTTTGAAAGCATCCTTCTTTTCCTTTTTTAAACCAAAGACAAGTAAAAAGACAAAAAAGACAAGAATCAGAAAGTATTTCTGCTGAGGAATGTAGAATTGGGAAATTGTAGTTTTGTGAAAATCCAGAAGAAGAATATGGAAACAATCCTATTAAGGTCTTGTTTCTTACAAATTTGAAGAATAAAATCCGATTTTTGGATAAGGCTACGATGACATTTGCAAGATAGAATTGCTTGTCAAGATTACACTGGTATCATTATGAGCCAAGGATACCATCAGCATACATGTTATGTATTTTATCTTGGTTTATATCAGTCAAGAACCCACTTACAGAACTGATCAGTACTTGCTTGAGACACTCAAGATATGTATAGAGTTATACAAGAGTCGGAGCTGTCTTGGGTAGATCTTCGCCCTTTGTGTGTCTTTGTACTTTCTACTGTTTATTGCCAAACACTGACCTCAATAATTCTAAATTCCTTTGCTAGTAATACCTTCAGGGAGGGAGGGCTAGAGTTGTAACCAGTGGCGGAGCTAGAGGTTTTGGTCAGGGGGTCGAGAATGGTCTGTAGGGGTGCTTTCGACACTATCTAAGCAGAGTGCCACCACTGGTTGGCGCGGAGCGTACAGACATATTTTGAGTAAAGATACTCCCTAGATCGCCGGACATGACCCTTTCTGGGCCTGGCTAATTTGCAGATAAACGAAGAATAAATAGGTGTCATCGCCAAATTACACCAACAAAATGTGACAAATGTCAATAAGTAGATGAGAGCGCAATAAAAAAGTCAGTAATTGCGAATAAGTAAAAAGTGGTAAAAAGCTGAAAAGGGCGCCAGCAGTCCATTTGAGTCCGTCAGGGGGGGGGGCATCCGCCCCCCCCGGACTGTATGGACGCTCCGCCACTGGTTGTAACGAGTCACTATCATTAATTTGGCAGACTTGTGTCAGTGACTCGAGTCAAGGTACAATCTCGATGTGGCAATATGTCACACAAAGCTTGTAAAGTCTTTAACTTGCAGACCGAGTGAATCAAGTCTTCAAAGAGGTGGTGCTTAGACTTTGTGAAACCGAGAAGTAATGATTACAATGAGAAAGAACAAATTCATTTGTACAGGTGTGTTTTTATTGATTAAAAACTGCAATTCATTAAAGATATTTACTCTGTGACGTAAAATTAAGCCTTTCATGGTTTATCACTAAGTGCACATTAATGATATTAGAGGATTTGAATAAGAAATTTGACATTTCCTGGCCATCATGGATAAATGACTAAAACAATGGATTTGCGATCTAAGGATTGCAGGTTCGAGTCCTAGCCAGATCATTACGTTGTGGGCAAGGCAATTAAATCTCCATTGCCTCTCTTTACCCAGGGTTTAAATAAGTTACCTGTAATAAGTAACCTGTAATAAGTTACCTGTGAGGTAACTTGTAACATATTTGCATGTCTGCACCCCATGGAAAGTCTTGCAGGGGACACTTGGGAGTATGGGTGTGACAAGTTACCAGTTACCAGAGTTAATTGTTGCATAAGACATGGGAGATGGCCTTAATACCTTGATACAAGACTGTATATATTGAAACTTTCAACATTAATTGCTTTACCATCTTTACAACATGCAAAGAAATAATTTTTAAAAAACTGCTGTGTTGACTGTCACTTTGTGCTGACTGTTACTTTGTTAAAATTGTTGAAAGTTAAAAAGTGTTGGCTGTTACTTTGTTATTAGAAAATAAATAAAAACTTGACTAGTCAAGCCCATTGAATTCAATGTGGTGGGATTTGATTCTCAAATAAATAGCATTGACAATTTAACAATTCATACCTAATAACTGCCAATCATTCTTAAAAAGTGACAAAACGGAAAAGAACTTGACAGGACTTCTCTGATGGTGAATTGCCATCTCATTTATATTAAGTGATGAGATTTCTATGATGTTACTATAAATCACAGCAGAAGTGAGAAGTAAATTCAGGCAAGGTGAGGTTTAATTTGTGACCAGCAGTAACAAAACAAACTGTTGTTTTAGTCACAACTGTCACCGAATCCATCCGCACAGTGTGAGGAATTGATTGATAACTGTACATATTGACCATAGGTAAACCTTGCTGACATCTGCATTAGTCTGGACATCAACAAAACTGTCTGCACGATACTAGGCTATGATAGCCAATGCTATATAGGAACCACGGTTAAACCTTGCTAACATCGGCATTAGTCCCAATCATCACGGAAACTGTGTACAATACAAGTCCTTGACAGGCAATGCTAAATAGGAACCACGGTTAAACCTTGCTAACATCAGCATTAGTCCCAATCATCATGGAAACTGTGTACAATACAAGGCCTTGGTAGGCTATGCTACACAGGAACCACGGTTAAACCTTGCTAACATCGGCATTAGTCCCAATCATCATGGAAACTAAGTACAATACAAGGCCTTGATAGGCAATGCTATGTAGGAACCACGGTTAAACCTTACTAACATCGGCATTGGTCCCAATCATCATGGAAACTGTACAATACAAGGCTTTGATAGGCAATGCTATATAGGAACCACGGTTAAACCTTGCTAACATCGGCATTAGTCCCAATCATCATGGAAACTGTACAATACAAGGCCTTGAAGGCAATGCTATATAGGAACCACGGTTAAACCTTGCCAACATCCGTGGTCACAATTGTCACAGAAACCGTCTGCTCATCTTCTGAGCAACAGTTATTCTGATGGTCCGGCCAGTCTTTCCGCTGGCAGAACGGACTGCAGTAACTCACTTGGTGACAGTCTGTGCACTCCATGGACGCTTCCCGGCTACAATTCTGACATGACTGAAACAACAACAAAATCAGATAGGAGTAGGATCAGATATGACAACAATTTCAATACTGCTCCAAACATTCCAGCTGTAAAGGTATTTCATGGAATTTGAATGCTCAAAAAAAAAAATAAAGGGTAAATCATGGCTAAGCAGAATATCAATGTTGGTACCATCAAGGGAATGCTTTCTGTTTGCTTCAAGCATGTTCAGTTCTGTTAACACAACAGCTTGGCGGGGCAGCGTACCCAGGAAACATACATGTGACTACACATTGAGCAGAGATGGGTGAAACAAAAGGCTTCACATTACAAGATCAAATTAACCCTAAAAAAATAAAAAATTATTAATAGTAAAAAATGTTGACTGTATATTTTCAAACATATCTCATAATTACCTTTATGATGCCAGTGTCTGGGTTGTGTTGTACTCCGTCCAGTTTATCTGCTGTGGCTTGGGCTATGGCGTCTGCCACTGCATTATCCTTGTCAGTCTTGGCCTCTATCAGGGCCCTCGACAACTGGATCTGCGCCTCCATCCGGGCACGAGCGATAGCCTGTCATAACATCAAAGTGAAAGATTAGGTTTCAGTCACGTTATCTGCTTGACAGGCCTAGTTTGGATCTCACTGCATATCTACCCTTAAAATTTGCCCAATAACATCAAAGCCCACCCAATGGCCCTTATAGTCAGGGTAAAATCATTTATGCTTTATGAAGCTTAAATCATAGTAACAGACATTGGAGCAAAACAGGACAGAGATGTTGTCTAAAGGATGACTTTAGTCACCAGGTAAATGGTTGATACTGTATAAGTAAGTATACACCATCAAAAGAAAACAAATATGCCATCAGTCCATGTCGTATATTTCCATATCACTTTTACTTTTTGAGAAATTGCTCTTCAAAAATATGAGACTCATGGTTTGACTGTGGCTGGAATACTGGTTCAACAAACAGACTACCATGCTGTTTCCTTAGCACTTTGCACCACAAAACTGAAACAGAACTACAGTATAAAATGTTTCCCCGAAAGGTAGTGCAGGCGGTAGTGAGGAACTAAGCAATCATAGACTCCTGATTTGTGACTTGATAAATTCACTTTGGCTTCGGCTTTGAGTACGACATATCTGTTTGCTGCCATGTCGGACAAATCTAACCGTAATAGTAATTACGGGCTTTGATATCCCTTTATAATCATTGCCTACTTTGCAATCCGCGGTCCCCCTCACAATTTTGCAAAGTCGGTAAGAGTGACTCAATAGTTTTCCTTTTTTGGAAACCGAAAAGGGAAAATGTGTGTTGAATGCTATCCAAGGGTGTCCCTTGTAAGCTTAACGAACGACTGAGTTATTAGACATGACAAGACATTGACATTTAGAGACAATTAAACCTGGAAGGAGCATAACAGAGATTAAGTCTACTCTTCAAGCTGAATATCACAAAATCTAGCATTGTAGCAACAGACACATTTACTAGAACTAGAAATTTGCCTTTGGTCTTGGACCTAGGACACATCAAGACTACTCTTTAGCTAACTGTGAACATGTGATAACGTACATACCTCTTTCTTCTCGACTTCGGCTTGAAGTTTGGCTTGTGCCTGAGCGGCGGCTTTGGAGGTCAGAAACTGTGCCTTGGCCTGCTGTATCATTGACTTTAACTGGGTGGCCTGATGGATAACACTGTTGATCATCTGTAGAGGAAGAGAAAATCAATCGTCATGACAACACTCTTTGTTTTAATCATTTTAAACCTTGCTAGTTCCACATAGTCTGCCAAAGTTTTTACATCAAATCTCGAGGAAACCTTTGGTGATTTAATAGCAGCAAACAGAAAATTGTCAGCGTTGTGAGATTAGACAGTGCCCTAGTGGTGTAAGCTGGACTGTGTGTGATGTCGCAATGATAATATCCTGTTAGTAGGCAAACTTTATATCCAACCAATTTTCTTTCATGGTGGGTTGTTATTGGACAGGTTTTTTAGATGAAGGAGTCACACCATGTTAGGTTATCTTCCAGTTCTCTGCTTTGACAATATATGTAATGGAGAGCCTTAGCGGAAGCCTGATTTGGATATAGTCGCCCATGGCAACAGTACTTGTAGTACAGCTGATGTGCACCCTTTCTTGAATGCTAAACTGTTCCTTGTTCTCATCTGAACAATTCACCAAGAGGGTAATGGAATGTGACTAATCACACCACTAACCTCTTCTAAGGGCCACCAGTGTTGCTGGTCCAAGTCCAGCGAGGCCTTGGATAGTACGTCCCCTAGCTGTTCCTCTAACCCCAATGAAGGGCCATCTGAAACTGAGGTATCACCAACAGGTGATGGACCTATTAAAACAAACAAAGATTTAAACAATATTGACTAATTATGGTAAACAAAGGATTAAATTATTTCATAGCATCAGGTGCAACATTATACAGAAAGTTAAGTGTAATAACATGAAGCTACCTTATTAATCCTAAGGTCTACTTTAAAGGTAGTCAGTATAGGCCCAAGATTATAGCACGCTATAATTGCTAGAAGTTTTCAAAAAGTACTTTCATGGAGGTCTTACTCTCCAATTTGTTCTCAGACATTTTAAGGAATATGCACAAGATGACTGAATGTCCCAGTGAGTGAAATTTCCTCAAAGGTTGTAATAAAAACAGTTTAAGAATTTTGACCGAAGGTGACCATACTTGAATATCTAGCATATTGGGGTCAATACAGCATACCTTTAATAATGATAGTTTAGAGTTGTCAGATTCAAATAAGATTTTTACTAACACATTCAACCTGCATTTTGTAATTCATTGTTGTACAGTGACTTTGTATCCAGCCATCTTATACAAAGCAATTCTAAGTTATCCACAGTGAGTGTTTACAAACTATACCTTTACCATTATGCTGCCTAAAATGAACACATTTATTAACCATTAAACATAATTTCCCAATTACTCGCATTTCACCACAACTTTTATACTATATATTGTGATATTCTTCAATTTTGGAAGCATCTTTAAATAACTGCCTTATTCCGTTGTCCCTGGTGCTATTTTTGAAGAAATATGGTAATTATATAAATGCTTTCAGGTAATGTGCCTAATCTTACATTTACCCGTCAAAGTATTTTATGGTCGCAATGTGACTAATGCAACCCAAAATGCATCTGAATGTTTAACTTGGTTCTTACTGTCTTTCATATCTTTGGCCGACTTCTTGACAGCAGGTCCGATACTGCTCGGTGATCGCCGCTTCCGTTTGTAAGGAACAAACAACCTAACTGGACCGGACTGCAGTGAGGATAGAGTGACAATTGTATATATCGTTCTGTATTTAAAACAAATAACAAATGTAGAAAGCCCCTACATCCCCCACACCCGCTGATTCTTGTGTTGAAAACTACCACAGTTTGCAATATAACTATTTATCCATTTTGCATTTATTATTGTGCAACTTTGTTCCCTGCAACTTTATTCCCTGCAAACTATTCAACCAAGCAAAACAGCAGCATCTTATTGTGCGAATATCCTTTTTTGGTGAGCTTTCAACATCATGAAATGTCTTCTTCAGTGACACCTCAGGGGAAGTGGGGGGATTTGGGTGGGGGGGCGGTGGGGTTGAGTTATACCATTACTACTATAGCATGTTGTACCCATTGGATAAAGCAGACACTGCATAACCACCATTCTAGGAACTCCATGGTTTCACCGTGGCCCTGATTAACGTACAGCAGTTCTGCTTCTGTCATTCACCAAAACTGAGTCCTGCAGCAAATAGTGTTGAAATTCAATGATGGGAAATATAGTCCGTCTTTAGAAAGTGTCGCTGTTTACTTACCATTGAATCATCATCACAACAGGACGAACATGTACACGATGCGGCGTGAGGCGTCAGCATACATTCCTCAAACAAGGCATTTAAAGTCCGCCCTCCATATCGTATACTTCTTTTCCAGTCTTTGCTGTTACCTCTTCCGCAAAGTGCTTCAAACTCTGAGGGCGTGTACCAATGATCTTGATACTTGATACATCTTCCTTTTCCACCTGAGGACAAAATCAAACAGATCATTCATTGTCTTGGTTCATGTTGTTTGATTCTTGACATTTTTTGTGAAGTGAAATTCAGCTAATAGGCTGTAACTTTTTCAAACATGCAGTTGTGCTTTCATGAATGGTTTTTACTCATATTCAACAAAATATTTAATATGGGATAAAGAAAGTAAAGTTCAGCAAAATTGAAAGGCATATAACTTAAGTGTTTGAATAATTACAGAGAACTAAGCTAAGCAAAATTTCCAAATGTATCAGGTTTCAAGGATAAATCAAAAAGAAGATTATGATAGCTTTAGTAAAGCTTTGACGATAATTTGCCAAAATAACATCAACGCCTATCTACTGTGATCCAATATCCTGGGGTAGATTAAATAAGATTTAGCCAGTCAAAATAGGTTACAATCAGCTCTAACATATCTCAAGTTAGGGGCAAGATATTGAAAACATGTTTCCAAAACAGTGTGGAATATTTCTCTCCAAAAGATGTTCCACATATGCATTGTTTGTCAGCAGGAAATCCTTCTATTTGTTACTATTTGTTGCTATTTGTAAACGATAGCTTAAATTAAAACCTCAATTATAAAGTTAATAAGATCTGGCCTACTGAGTGCTGAACATTAATGTTAACATTAATGTCCAGAGCCTAGTAGGCCATATCTAATTAACTTTATAATTGAGATTTTAATGTGTTTCTTTCAAATTCAATATACAATTTACAGTAAGAAGCTGTACTGAAGGGAACATATTTCAGTTAGGCTAATCTTAATTGCTAGCTACGTTCAACTATACTTACGATGTGCTATGTGAACTTGGTTGTGTAACACGAACAGTAACACTTGGCCTGCTGGCCTAGGTAATGTTAACTTGGGCCTACGGTACAAGTTCTAGCCTATACAGCACTTCCAGTGTTAGCCTAACACTGTTAGTAACAGTAACATACTGTGATTTACTATAATTTCTGTGTCAATTGGTTACATCTTTACATTGAAATCAAATAAACAAAAAAGGTTCTAATGGGGGGAAAATAGATGGACTTAATTTTCAGAATATTGACCAAAACGCAATCTCTCTCGTACCAGATCCTAATTTTGATTTGTACAGTTCAGCCGGTATGTTTCTGCATCGAATTGGAAGAACTTCCAAATTCGACGTTTCGTCCCATGTGTATTGCTTTTTGCCAGCCGGTGACGAGGAGGTTGGTACAGTAGGTGATTTCAAACCCTCCACAAGTCCTTGTTGTACAACTGCGATAATTTTCGGAGATTTAAGAGCATCTTGAACCTGGACATTTAATGCGTCAGATGTTAGAATCGAAGAAGGAGTAGCAGTAAAAACTTGAGCGACAGATGTTATGGTCGTATTTGTTGACAAAGTGACCTCGTCCCCCGTCGGTAAGTCTTCGGTCATATCGGCTATGCCTACAGTCACGACAGAATCGTCTTGATTTTCCATTTTGAATGAAACTTACAGCAACTAGACCTTTCCGAATGGTTACAGGAGATATTAAATTGCTCCAAGGTTTATAATACGAATGACGACGTTATGGTTTGACTAATATATTCGCTAATATTGACGATGGTTTGTAACTTTCGGTAAGTTCCGACAATCATTCGCCATTTCGCTGACGTCACAGCAACGCGGTGGCTTATATATGTTACGTGTACCTTTGCTTTTCAGTTCACCGATGCTAATATCCAATCACAGCGCAGTGCAGAGCAGTGCATGACTATCAATATCCATGATCGCAGATGGTACTCAGTATCCTGCAGATAAAGTCATTCAAACAAATGTAAGGTTTGGTTTAAGTTTAGGCGAAAATATCCCTGAGTATATCTGATTCGAACTCAACAAGAAAACCATATAGGCTTGATCAAAGTGCGGGTCAATGCGTAAGGGAAGAATCCAATATTTGATATACAGGACGTAGGAGGCCGGTACGTGTGTGGCCCTGCAATGGGTCGTTGAAGCCGTAGGGAAGTCAAATGGTGAATTATGAAGTTTCTATGTAGACTTAAAATTAGATTTGAAAGTGATTTTAAACGCAAAGCTGTGCTGACAACTGTAATGTCGATTTTGTGTGTGTAGCGTTGAAAACTAAACAACTGGCCCACACGCAACACCATGATCCGGGCGTGTGCGTCGCCATGCTTATACGCAATAAGAACCCCAAGAAAATTATATTTGAAAAGACCCCCCAAAAAAAGTTTTAGAAAGAATTAAAAAATTATAGCAATGGGATATATAAAGGCTGAGTGATTTGGAGATAACATCACAATGGTCTAAAAATATTCTAAAACCAAAGCTATATATTGTTTGTATTTTCATAAAGGTGAACTGACTCCAAACTGATTTAAAAATATTCATAATTTACGAGAAAAAATCCCAAATTAAATTATAGTGAGGAAGACCCCCCCCCCACCACCCCCCAAGAAAAAGAGTAATAGAAAGAATTGAAAAATATATAGCAATGGGATACATAAAGGCTAAGTGATTAAGAGATAACTGCAATGGTCTAAAAATATTCTAAATCCAAAGCAACATTGTTGGTATTTTCATATAAAAGTGAACTGACTCTAAACTAATTTAAAGGTATCCATAATTTACTAGAAAAAAAAGTCCCAAAGCGATTTCGACACATCATAATTGACTCGGCATGGTATGCAGTATAAAGAACTTATTCTGAAGACGTCCATAACTAAATTGAATTTCCACCCCACCCATTCCTGTTGTGCAATGACCATCTTTCTTACTATATTATATATATATATATAATATATTAGGAGGATATAGTTGACGATCCTTCATTTCTATGTTCTTATTTCGTTGTCTTGTCTTTGATCAATCTGTCTTTTCATGTACCATTATAAAAAGGATATATGCATTGTCTCAAATTTATTAATCATAAAGTATAAGTGGAAATTTGAATATATTACACCACACAAACTATGTATTATCAAAACCGCCGTTTAGGGTTACATACCCCCCCCCCCTTCTGCCTCTACATGGGATTCGGTTTCAATGATAGCATTCCAGCCCTTCTCCTTTAGATAAACATTCATTTGTCACTGGCTCGTCCACAAAAGTTCAGCCCTCAAACATAACCAGTCGTGGGAATTTTGAATTCCCCCCCCCCCCGCCCTCAAATCCGGTGCACGCCATTGTCTCATGATAGTACTTGCGTTAGTGGATCACTTGTACCCGCTGTATTGAATGAGTGACATGTACTATAAGTATATGTTATGCTCGTACATGGTACAGTAATCATACACTTAGGTCTTCGCATTGTATAATAATCGTATGGAACTGACTGCAGTATTGTGGCCCAAAAAAATAGTAGGCTTGAAATGCAAGTATTGGCCAAAAGTTTCAAAAACCTAAAACTATAATTTTATGCACTTGTACGTTTCCATTTCTCACATACTTGTATGGTATCCATAATTTTCTGACAAATGTTATGTTCCCACGTTGACATTTATACACACAGTTTCCATTCCACGGACCGATCTCTTATTTCATTTTTGCTAATAATGTGTTATCAATTTTGCGTCAAAACATTATTGTTTCTTTACAGGTATAATGTCAATTAACGTGCATTAACCATGGTTTGGATCCCCTGCACGCGTTTGAGATGCTTTGCATTTGTAGCCTGTATTTATATTATCGTATAGGAAAGAAACGTGAAAATCGTGAAAATGAAAATCTAAGAAATCAATGCTAAGAAATGTGTACTATTTATAACTCCATGTAGATTATTTCGCAATTAGGCCAAAATGTGAGTTCGTAACAGTACGACAGAACTACAGCAAAACGTTCAGCCCATAGACATTAAAGGTCTGATGTATAGACCCCAACTATAGCACGCTATCCTGGAAAAGTTCTTGAGATTACGTAATCGACCTGCCTTGGTCGTAAACTACCTCTTTTTACCAATCAGTCTTCAACACCTACCACATATTTCTTCTTGTATGAGGGTCTTTGTGTGAACGCTGAATGATTAACTAGCTGTAGTGTAGACATATTTCCACACCGTGTTTACACCAAGAGCATAACAATGTTAAGAAGCTATGCATGCTAATTGTTGAGCCATCAATATGCTTCTAAATTGAAACAATTTACTTGGTGAATTAATATGGCAACCGAACCAGATATCTGTGTCAGCCTTACTTATGATGGTGACTGTACGGCGTTCCATAGGTTTCAGGAAGATTGTTTGAGCCGATTATTTGCATTGTTTTGACCGCCACAAGTAATGAGAATCTGGTAACAATAAACATGAAATTTGCAAGATTTCGCTTTTGTTATTATCTGCGAGGACCAGAATTGCTGCGTCTAAAACTTGACTCTCGCAAAATAATATATATATATTTTTTAAAATATAAAGTGTACTGTTTGCTACTGTTTCCGGAAATATTCTGTGTTCTAGTTCTGTTATTGTGCAATTGCTGAGACACAACAATGATTTGGGGTTTGTCACTCAATGATCTTCACGTATCTTTTCATGTTATCGAGTTTACTACACCTGTCACTACTAGCTGTATGCCTAGGCTAGTTATGTTTATTTGAGTTACGCGGCCAGGCCTACATCTTGTAACACCCTTTGTTATAGTGTCCATACCAGGATATGACAACTACTTAGTCTCAGAAAAGGTTCTTTGAAGAACGTACAGCTGTATAGAATTTGATATCTAAGTATTTGTAACATTACTCATTAACATAGTAACATTACTCTTTTACTTTTGTACTTGTCTCCACAGGTTTAACCCTTGAACCTGGTAAAGTTTACACAGAGATAGTCCAGGATGAAGTACAGTTGTCTATGGCTAGTCTGGAGTGTAGAAGAGATATGAGTAAGTCAGCATTGGTGTGGGGTGTGTACAGAGGGGCAGGGAGGGGAGGGGTGGGGAGGGGAGAGGGAGGGAGGGGAGAATAGAGTGGCACTGAATGATACATCAAATAGTACAGTTTGGTTTAGGGGTGACATTTTCAGAGAGGTGTGGTACAGGTATGTTAAGAAAGCAATTTTCCTCCCTGTCTTACAGTATGCAAACTAAAACTTTACACTACAAGCAAGTTGACAATCCTTTTTGTAACAACAGTCTAATCTAGATACAGTAGGCAGTACCTGAACAATATTAAATACAATTTTTGACTGCTTCGGGGGATACTTTATCCCCCTACCGCATCCATAGCAACATTCTACCCAATTTCAGAAAAATTGCCATCCGTTTACAAAAATGTAAAATGCAGTTAGTGTGAATTAACAGAAATCATACATGAGATGCAAAATTTAGAGCCCTCAAATTTGTTACACAAATTTTAAATGCTAAATTATTCCTTGTTTTGGGTTTCCTGGGAAACCTATCTTTTAGGCATACAATCCATTTCCAAAAGGGGTTTGTAATTATTGAAACAGTAAACAAAAGTAATCCCATTTTGGCTTTGAAGTTTCTCATTTTGATTTACTGTACATGTACAGTATGTAATGATTTTTTATTTTTGACTTTTGATTTACTGTACGTAATGAGAAATGGCAGAAACCACACATGGCAAAAAGCTAAGCTGCATAGCATACTGTACTTTTACTCTCCTCTTGTGGCCACTCTCTTTTTGCGGCCATTAGGAATCGTACGGCAAATTGTGTTTTGATTCGAGGCTGGGCTTTGCCGGTTTTTAAGGAAGAGAGTCCTTGAAATGAGAAATATGAAGTGAAACATGGCCAAAACACTAATATTGTAGTACTTAGTGTAAAAGATTCTTTTCCTTTATCATGCAAATGAAACTCAAAATAAGTTAAGGATCGGTATGCGTTGCTGGTCATTATGACGTGTTTCTTGGCTGTGCTTGATATTCCAGCTTTTAAGGAAGAGGGTGCTTGAAATGAGAGATAGTAGTAGTGTAAAAGATTCTTTTCCTTTACCATGCAAATGAAACTCAAAATAACTTAAGCATCGGCATGTGTAGCTGGTCATTATGATTAAGCAATCATGTGTTTCTTAGCTGTGCTTGTTATTCTCTTTGGTTCATATAAAAGCAGGGAGCCATTATGTTTAAGACTGTCTTTTCCTATACATAGGTCTTGAGTAACATAGACCTTCTGTTGCCTCCGTTTTATTTTATGGCCAGACCATTTCACCGGTCTCCCTACTTCACTGTGTAATCAACCCCATATTTCATGTACGTAGGGGAGTATTATAAGACAAGGTAAGATATTATTTGTTGAGAACGTGGTGGCCATTTGACTAAGGCGTCAGACTTGTGATCCAAGGATTGCTGGTTCGATTCCTGCCTAGTTCATTACGTTGTGTCCTTGGCTCAAGATGCTTTATCTCACTTGCCTCTCTCCACCCAGGGGTTAAATGGGTACCTGTGAGGTAACTTGTCATTGGGCGCAGTATATAACTACTGGACTGGAGGGATTGTCTCTGGGATAGGTTATCATTAACCAGGGGTAATATAACGTCTGTAAAGCACTTTGAGACCTATCGCTGGTATAAAGCGCTATATAAAAAGCAAATATTATTATTACGGATTAGGTCTATCAGTTTCATGTATATGAATCGCAGTATACCTCACAAGTTGATGTCTTGACTAAGTTTTCATCTCTCTGTCAGGTGACAACGAAGGTAACTTTTCCCATATCGTCATGACAACAAACAATGCCGAGTATTTACTGTGTACCCTGGTGAAGGGGGCGACCTATCAGCAGAACTTGGACCTCAAGATAATGCCACAGGAGAAGGTGGCTTTCTCGGTCCAAGGAGCAAGTAAGTTTAATCAAGATTTGTTCCGTTCCTGTCCTTGGTGCTCGCTGGTCTCTCATGGTATTGTTCATGTAGCCATCTGTCACGTTAGTTAATCAGGTCCATATCGTCTTACATGGTACTCCCTCTTTAAATAATGCACAACGTAAAACCAGCTTGTTGTATTTTGATGACACAAATTTGGACAATTTTACCAAACCTGCAGAGTATTAATCACAATGAGATTAAGTACTGTAGAAAATTATGTTAACATTGCTCACAGGAAAAAGTGCCTTTTTGTTCCGGATTTTTTTTTTGTACGGTATGGCCTACATATTCCCTAGACAGTTGGAGGGGTTAGCTTGCGTGCCTTCACTGTTTGCCTAACTGCAAGATACATAATAAGCAGTGTGCACTCACAGTTCTCCCAGTAACCAGGATAAGTCAATATTTCTGTGGTAATGACAGATGGCCATATGTATCTACGGTACTGTATGTCATTGTTAACAGTGTATGCAGTAGTATGAATACTCCCTAA
>KN882409.1:126900-140647 GCA_000934455.1 Apostichopus parvimensis | reverse complement strand
CCCCGCTGGCTACGGCCCTGTAGTTGTCATCAGTGAACTGAATCACAATTAAAACATTTTGTGAACATATCTATATTACTTCTAAACTATAACTTGAGGTATAATGACTAACATGGTTATAACAACAACATGACTAGCAGCTTAGCACCCAGGCTTAGCACCATATATGCATCTGTCTCAAATCTCGTTTGATATATGTACTTTTCTCAAAAACACTTCAAAACTGTCCTGGGTGACTTTGCTAACCAATCTGATTGCACAATATTATTTACACATGTAGTGTTATATTGCTTGTACGTGAATTACAATATACTATAATAAAAAAATAATAAACTGCAAGGGGATAGCGAATGCTTCGGGCTTTCATTATAGTGAGGCCTGTGCAGATAGCAGGAGAGGTATATGAGCGCGGTTCCTAATTTAATTTACGCTATCAATGTAATCCATAATTCATATTTCAATCCAGATGAAAAGTTCTATTTTCTAAGATGAGAATAAAACATTAATAACATAATAATCTCATGAAGCACAATGTTTAAGCTCCCTTTGTGGGATACACGAGTCATTATGAGTCTGAATGATACTCCAGCGCCTACGCGAACCAGTTACCAAACCTGTGGTTGGGGTAACATTTGATATTGTGTCCCCACCCTTTAGAAGTGGGACGTGTCCCCCTGACCCCTCCCTATGATTGACGCCTCTGCTGCTTATACATCTATATAAGGAGTAGGTCTACAAAGTTACACCGTAAATTGACGCAAAGTGCTATAACTTATTTCATCAGGATCTTTCACAGGTTGTTTGGACGGATGTTCTAATAGTAAATGATTCTAATTCTACTTATAACGTAATCTTTTGTATCTTCTTATATGACCGTCATTTCCCTTTTGAAGGGTTTATTAGTTGCTCCAAAATTAAGAAGTGCTGGTGTAAACATGATCACTGTATGTTTCTGCATTCCACCGATGAGGACGAAGTTATGGAAAGTATCAAAGATCTCCAAAATGGTAGTAAAGGACAATTATAATATTCATTGTAAAGTTGTTAAATCATAAAGCATTTAATTACATTATTGTTCGTCCATTAAGCCATCTTGTAAACAGGTCTTTTGATAGTGGTACAATGTGCCTAATGATCTTAAATTTACACGTGCTGTTCCTGTCTAAAAAATTAAAGTAAAAAAAAAGAGGTGAAAGATAACTATAGGTCAATTCTTGTGTTGCCAGTCTTTTTCCAAGGTATTTAAAAAAATAAGCATATCAATGCTGCTTTAAATTCCTTTCACATTATAGCATGCTGTATGAAAACCAAATAACCCTAGCTCTACAACTCATCCATTAATTAACTTTATTGAGAACATCTCAAAGTCATTTGAGAAACGTCATCTTTCTGGTGGAATCTTCCTTGACCTTTCAAACGCCTTCGACACTTTGGACCATTAGATGGTTCACAGACTACCTATTGAACAGGAATCAGTTTGTAAATATTTCAAATGTTATTTCTCGTATGTAACCAATTACAAAAGGTGTATCACATGGGTCTAGTTAGTGACCAATTACAACATGTGTATCACAATGCTCTAGCTAGTGACAAATTACAACAGGTGTACCACAAGACTATAGTTAGTAATCAATTACAACAGGACCACAAGGCTACAGTTAGTGACCATTTGCAACAGGTTTACCACAAGGCTGTAGTTAGTGACAAATTACAACGGGTGTACCACAAGGTTCTATTCTGGGTCCACTACCCATTTTCATTTAATTCAATGATTTACCTCTTATCAGTTCAAAGTTTAAATTTACTTTATACGCTGATGATACAAGTATCTTTAACGACAATCGAAATCCGCTTTAACTCATTAACGCCATTAATAACGAGAAGGTCTTTGTAACCAATTGGTTCACTGCGAATACATTACCTCTGAATGCAACTGAGTCGACTGCTATTTTAATTATCTCACCCTATTCAAAGGGCTGTTGATGGATTAATGGTATTACTTGAAATAACAACTTTAGTTTTTTTTTCTGTATCTACTACGTTTCTTGGCGTCACCATCGATCAGAATTTGATTTGGTCTTCTTACATAATGAATATATGTATTAGAATTGCTAAAGGGGCTGGTCTGGTGTTATTTATAGATTGAAACAGGTAGTTCCCAGGAAGGTTAACTTTTATAAACTATCTAAAAAAGTCTAGTACTTCCTTTTTTAACTCACTGTGTTCCTGTCAGCTGGGGATATGTCGCTGATATTTATACAAGCAAACTTGATTGAATACAGAAGAGTATTCGTTATATTGCAGGTAAACATTACTTAACCATCATGCAAGCAAAGCCCTTTTCAAAATATTGAATATTCTTATGATATATATTTTCAAACTAGTTTGCTCATTTTTCAAGCCACTTGTAATTTGATTACCGATCTCTGTGTCAAATCTGTTGTTAGAAACGATCATGTTTCATTACCATACATATTTATAATTATAGGATCCATTTCTGCAGATTTCTAAGAACTCAACATCATATTAACTATACTGGGCCTACTGTTTGGAACAGCCTACCAGCGTCACTTAAATGAACTATAACATCTTTTAAACGTAATTAAAAGAAATACATGATGCAAAATCAATTATATATAGGCCTACCTTAAATTTGACAATCCGAAAGATATGGGGAGGGGGAGGGTGGGATGGGGTGGGAGATGGGTGTTGGGTGTTTTCGTTTTATAATATGTTCACATTTGTAAAGATGGCATACGTTTTTGTATATTTGCAGGAGTTTTGTACTTACAAGCTTTCGGTAGCTCTCCTTCATAACTCATCCATCTTCTTGAGATATCTTAAATAAAATTCAAGATATCGAAATGCAATTTCTGATGTCTTAAATTGAATTGGAGATATCTGAAATACTTGGATATTTCTTCAATTTAATTCGAGATATTTAAAATTAATTGCAGATATCTCGAATTAAATTTTAGATATCTCGAATTAAATTGAAGATATCTCGAATGATCGTATAAATGTTAACATTGCGTTCCACATGGTCGTTCATAAGGAATATTAAATAATTATATTAGTACACGAAGGGCATCTATTATTCCTAGCTTACAAATTGGATTAAAAAACCGACATAGCCGCAGCCTAAGCAAAGTGCTGACCTGCCCCACAAGCCAGGACCAATTATTGTCACTATGAAATGATAGTAAGCTACTGAATTTGTAACTTAATGTGTGTTACAGTTCGTTTTTACTCGTAGAAACGGTTGAGTTGCTTAAAAGAGTAGTGCTTGTTTTTTTTTAATTCGATCCGCAAAAATTCACATTAGGCATAGCCTACGTTACGTGAACCTACACTAAAGTAAGCTGTGCCGAAATTAGGCCTAGGCTAGTATACTAAGTAATGGTAACGTTGCCTAAAATAATATTAAAGCTTAACTTTTAAAATAGGCTGCAGAAAGCATTTTAATGTTAGGCTGCAAGCGCTCCTAACGCTTATCAAAGAAAACGCAATTAACTCGCAGTGACTGTAGTATCTCCAGGTCTGATCCCGACAAGACAAGGAGAGGGTGTAGGCCTAAGTGGGGCCGTGTCATTCTACCATCGGTATATTCCGCCATAGAAAATGTGCTCTTTCCGCCATAGAAAAAGTGCCATTCCACTGTGTTATTCCGATGGCGGTAAAACACTTTTGTAGGCCTATATGCACTGTATATTGCTTCGCTTCACACTATCTAGGCCCACAAAATCGGTCATTTAAAGGGTGTGAAGACTCCCGCAAAAAGAAATACTAATGCCGGTAATCTGGCCTAGTTTCAAAAGTCAAAATAAGCTCCTTAGATTCAATATCTTATATAATTGACTATGATTTTTATAAATATAATTCACAGTCAAATCTATTCAAAGCCCAGTAAAGCCGCTTACATGTTTATTCAATCAGATGTGAGGATACTCGATTCTGCAAACAGGGTGTGACATAGGCATCCTTAAACAAGGAAGTATTGTTCATATGGCTGGAAAACTTGTTAATTAGATATTTGTACATACACATTGATAGTGTAGAATAGATCATACGGTACATTTCACGGTATATAAGATGTATTGTACTAGTTCACGCATGTTAAATTGTGCTGGTTAGTAGGATCTCTTCCTGTCCGTTCGATAATTCTTTAATTTTGCCTTCCAACGTAAAAACGTAGTAACTTTGTTAAATAATCACTCATAAATGTTTCTTTAAAATTTCGATAATAGCAGCTTAACCAGAACTACTTAATCAACATTCCAATACTCATTTCATCGGCTTAGTTGCATTGATGTCGTTTGGCGCACAACTACACATCCCTTTAACATTAAAAGTGATCGTCGTAATTAATATTCGTTTTAAATACCAAATACATTTACATGTATTGAATTGCAATACCGTTGCTGTCGTTGGAACTAGAGGCACGATAGTCAATAAGTATACAGTAGGTGGTATACTGTTGGGGAACAAGGACAATTCAACATCATGCAACTGAAGCTTACTGCACTATCGACTGAAAGTTGAAGATATAAATAGCTGTAAATAATATTAAGTTGGATTGCGCATGTCGAATAGTCTTCTTTACACACAAGCAAAACAATACTACAGATGTGCAGTTAATTTGTACAAGCTGTTCACCAAATCATATTACAAATAAAATGATGGCATTATTGGACATCCTTACTACTACTACGGTCATTTCAATAGGGTGTCGGAAACCCCTAAATAGATACCCTTTATCATTTGCCATCTTGCACTGCATCGAATATATTTTCGCACGTCATTTATACAAACTCGAAATCATGGAGAAGTGTTTCAACGTTTTTTTGACTGTTTTGACGATTTGGAGCTCGTTTGGAACAGAAATGGTAAGTGTTCCTTTCATTCAATATATTTTATATTTTACTCCATTGAATATCTTCTGTTTCGAAAATAACATAAGTTGCGTCAATGTGTTATTCAGCTAACTCTGTTCATATTAAATTATGTGACAAAGTGAAGTGTTAGCGTCTTCGAAGAAATAGGAAACTATCGATAAAAAATCCTAATAAATAGAAGAAGGCCTTCAATTTAAAATACTCACAAATTTTAACTTTGCGAAAGGACAACAGTGTTTCGAAAAATAACAAAACGTCTTTAATTTAACCACATATATTGGAATAAAAACAAAAGATTACCTCTAATCGGTTCTTCTTTGCTTAAATAAAGTATTCTTAAAAATTTGCTCACATGTAAATTACTTAGAAGAAAAGCAAACTCATACATTTTAAACGTGTTTTCTTTACACACCAATTTTTTAAAGTCAATTAAGTTACATGATATGGCCAGGAACAAGTAATCTCTTTTCAAATTGATGAGTATATCGCTCCCCACATATCTTTTACAGCACGTCAGTTCACAAGGTTTCCCTGCAATAGCCAATCCCACCTTTCACAGATTCCTACCAACACGTTACAGCCCTCAATTAATTTTATGAATTAGTGAGCTTAAATTCACATGTAGATCATTCTAGTTCATGAATGTATACTCCATGATTTTGGCTACGAATACGATAACTAAAAAAAGAAATTCATTTATTTCAGCGATAACTAAAAACTAAACTATAATTTTTATTTTATTTTCTTAGATTCATGAGTTAACATTTTCATCTTGTTAAAAATCCAATCATGAGATTCCCTCTTTATACAGAGCGATATTCGATACTTTGTGTATGGTCAAATGTTTTCATTTTTTTTCCATTTGTTATAATGCATTGCTTTTATTTTTCGATATAAATTACATACGAATAATTTGATTTTTCATCTGCATGAAGGCAACTTCCTTTTTCAGCTCTGTTATTTTCATATGATTTCCGAACATATATTTTATTTCTCGTCTTTGTTCAAGTTATCCTTATGAATACATTAAAGCAACATCTGCGTCTTTCTATTATTTAATATATTTTATATTTTTCTTCATTGAATATCTTCGGTTTCAAATACGACATAAGTTGCGTCAATGTGTTGTGGAGCTAACTCTGTTAATATTAAATTATGTGTCAAAGTGAAGTGTTAGCGTCTTCAAAGAAATAGGAAAATATCGACAAAAAATCATGATAAATTTCAGTCAGAAGGCCTTCAATTTAAAACACTCAAAATTTTTAAATTCGCAAAAAGACAGCAGTGTTCCAAAAAATAACAAAACGTCTTTAATTTAACCACATATATTGGAATAAAAACAAAAGATTAGCTCTAATCGGTTCTTCTATGCTTAAATACAGTATTCTTTAAGATTTTCTCACATGAAAAATACTAAGAAGAAAAGCTCATTCATACATCTCAAACTGTTTTCGTTACACACCAACTTTTAAAAGTCAATTAAGTTACGTGATATGGCCAGGAAAAAGTAATCTCTTTACAAATTTATGAGTATATCGCTCCCCACTTATCCAATAGCCAACCACACCTTTCACATATACCTACCAATATGTTACATCACTCAATTCATATTATGAATTAGTGAGCTTGAATTCAAATGTAGATCATTCTAGCTCATAAATTTATACTCCATAATTTTGGCTACGAGTACGATAACTAAAAAAAGAAATTCATTTATTTCAGTTATAACTAAAAACTAAACTATCATTTTTATTTGTTAGATTCATGAGTTGGAATTTTATTCTTGATAAAAATCCAATCATGAGATTCAATCTTTATACAGAGCAATACTTGGTACTTGTTGTATCGTTAAATGTTTCAATTTTGTTTTATTTTTTATAATGCCTTGCTTTTATTTTTCGATATAAATTACATACGAATAACTTGATTTTCATCTGCATAAAGGCAACTTCCTTTTTCAGCTCTGTTATTTTGATATAATTTCCGAACAGACATTTTATTTCTCGTCTTTGTTCAAGTTATCCCTTGATGAATACATTAAAGCAACATCTGCGTTTACTAATCTAAAAACAAGACATTTCTATGTGATAAGCCAATCACAAAGATGCTTAATTAACTTCCATTTCAAATAGTCAGCAGTTGGGTAACTACAGTGAACACAACTATAATGACAAGGTACATCCTTTAAATTAGGTATCTTTTACTTGAAAGGGTGGTTCAGGTTTAATCAAATTTGAAGAAATGCTCAGTTTTACGTTTGATTGTATTGTTGTAAACTATCATCCGAAAGCGAAAGTTTCAGATTTAAAATTCTAAAGAGCACCTAAATATTTACTTCCTTTACATGCTCATAGAGATCCCTTTAATAGATACCGTTATACGTTGCCAAAGTTTGAAAAACTGTCTGCGACAAAAATGAAGGTACTTTGAAATGTATTTTGAAAATATGGTATTAGATCACTATTTTTGTACATGTACATATTCAAGGAAACAAAGTTGAATAACAATAAATCTAACTGGTGTGTACGTCAATCTCATTCAAAACTAATATATGGAAACTAAAATTACTGCTGAAAATAGAAAACTTAGGTTACACGGATTTATTTCAGAACGAATTATCAAAGATAAAAGACTTCCACAATGCCAGAAAAAAATCACAAATATAACTGTTCAGACAGAACGTTCTGGTTTTAATTGCTTATACGAAAGAATGGTATGATACGCGATCATAAAAATGTCTCCGGCGGTTTAAGTGGCTAGCTTCTAATTGTTCTTTCTTTTTGTGTTTCTGATTTCCTTCAGTTACGCTATATATTGTTAGATATTCCAAGGAAATTTAATCCCAATACTCCATTATTTTAAAAATGATGGATATTAGAGCAGAAAATGTAAGACATGTTCATTTATTTTATTTAAAAACAGTTTGTAAAGAAAAAAATCAGTCACAAGCCTTTTAAAGTGACAGTTAAATAAGATTTACTTCCTCAATGATTATTTCGAGAAGTAATATACCGTAACCAAAGGTAACTCCTTGATACCGACTCAGACTTAATGTCATTTTAAAATGCCAAGATAAGAGGGAAATTAAAAGGAAGAAATAAGGTTTTGATTGTGAATAGGAAACTTAATTGAGATATCTTTATATCTCGTTAGCTAACGAAAACAGTAACAGAAAATGTGCACATCCCGTAATATGCTCATATGGCATTCAATAAATTAATTTAAGAAACAATCAAATAACTTTTTGTTTAAGTTACTTTTATGAACATTGCACTGTTTTAAATTCTGTTTTGATTCTTGTTAGTTAAAATGAAAAACCTATAAAGTATCGTATTGTTTGTCGAATGTGTGCGACTTGTTTAACTGTGTATTTCTAATTTACGTGTTGCTTTATTATAATAAAAAGTGCAACGACGTTTACGTCTAGAAAGCATTAGCGATTTAGTGATAATAATTACAACTAGACTAAGTATTGTAAGAGCATTTTCTTTAAAATTATACTGTTTTTACACGATCTTTAATTTCATAAACTAGAAGATAAAGTAGATTGGAAGTCTCTTTCCAATGGAATAGACGTTATAAAATCATACTCCCAAAAAAATCGTAGTAAGATGTTTCATTAGTATTTGTGTATTCAAAGTAAGACAAAAACAACTGTTTAAAAGCTGTATAAATGCATGATCAAATCAAAACAATTTCACGGAAGAATTGTATTTTTTTCTTCCATTAAATCAGTTATATTACACGATAACTTCAAATATAAGCCATATTCTGGATATAGTGCGACAGGCAAATCTAAAATTTTACACGATCATACAAAAAGCACTAAAGGTCATATTACTAGCTGAATAAACTCAGTGCAAATGCAGAAAAGTTTCTAAAACTAAACTGATAATTATTCTGGTTGATTATCTCTTAAATATTACTACTTTTTAATGTTTTCTTTTTCTTCCTTTTCTTTTCTTTATTTACTTAGAATAAGTAATACAACATAATTAGAGTGAGTAAATTCTCACCAAAAATTAAATTACATTTCATTTATTGAAAACCTTCCTTTTGACACAATTCAGTTCACCAACATTCTAATGATCCTCCAAAAGTGATGTTTTTGTCACATATTAGAATATTTAATGCTAGTCCACCGTGTAAAGAACTAAATATGTAATGCATATATGAACTACAACTGTGCGAAATAGTGTATTAGGTGTTAACGTATAACCTGGAAATAAACTACTACGAGAAAGACAGATATTCATGATCCTTTAAGTTATCTGTTAATTCTCTATTCACAAATACCGTAGTTTACTTTGATTTTCACACAAAGTGTTCCATTAAGTTGTTGATCATGTAAATTTCCTTGTACCGTTTAATAGTGTCAATTTGAATACAACAATTCTTCGCTGCCCTCAATCACTCCCTCCTACCCGACTCACACCCTTCTTCGTGATGTGGCCATTCGGTGTAGTATAAAACTTAACATTTCTTATATCGTTTACAGTAACATGTAATATAATTCAGTATACAACGGAAACTCTCCCTGTACTTAAAAAAACATCGATGATAGAGTTTTAAAAATTAAACAACATAAAATACATTACACTGTATTTAAAGGTCTCTTTTCTAACACGTTTCAAAAACTAGAAAGTATTATCATAACATTTATTACTACTCCATGTATGGTAATAATTCGATTTATATGTTGAAGGATATATCGTTCGAACGAGCACTATATTTAAGGGAACAAACGGTATGTGATACTCAGCTTGGTTACAATAAACACACTTTTTCATACAGATACAACAATAACGTCGTACACCGTATGTGCTTCCTGAATAACATTATCGACGACCAAAGACTGGCTTTATCCCAAACAAATCGCTTTGACTGCTTCAATCTTTTTGTTGAGAGAGTACTATACTGTGTACTTTACTCTGTTGGCAACAGCAAGTATAAAATGTAGATTTTGATTTTTTCATAACTTAAGGTAAGTGTGATACCATTTTCTGTATCCAAGGGCCATATTTTGTTTTATTCAGAGAATTGTATAAATTCACTTCTGGAAATGCCATACAATATGTTTTTGTCTTGACAGATAACATCGTCATTTCATAAAATTTGAACTGCCATATGCTCGAATGAACAAACAAGAAAAAATGTAATTTTTTTAGCTGCTTCCGACCCTTTATACTTTACAAATTTAAAGCCGAGTACTTGTTCAATTCTTCCCCCTGTGGCAGAGCAATATAACACTGTGGAATTTTGGTCATGAATGACTTCGTCTGAAAGATGAAATTCCTTG
Organism: Apostichopus parvimensis; assembly: GCA_000934455.1. Classification (NCBI taxonomy): domain Eukaryota; kingdom Metazoa; phylum Echinodermata; class Holothuroidea; order Aspidochirotida; family Stichopodidae; genus Apostichopus; species Apostichopus parvimensis. The sequence goes on along the minus strand of KN882409.1, from coordinate 130,453 downwards.
TTTCTTCCTTAACTTCCTCTTTTTCTTTTGTCCTTTCTGTTGACATTCTTTATCTCTTGCAATAACATGATCATCATGATCATCGTGTTATAAAAGATACACGTGTAATGCTAAACGTCTATACTTCTTACTGCACCATGTAGATTTGTTGAGGTACCGTTACAAAGGTTGTCTTACATTCGCTGTGCCATAACGTACTTCAACCATTTTGCATTGTAGATATAAGTTTGAATGGTGGTGAACCAAAAATGTACAGGAAAACAATTGTTGTCATGTTAGGGTTCAAAACAGTGGCTGCTGTAAGATTTCAGATATAATGAAATGTTGGCCACAATGATATGCAACGATCATGTTATTTGTTTTTCAATTTTTATGAACAGGCGTTTTGATATGAGTAGTAAAATGTATATCTTAATTTCCCGTCATTGAACGACATAATTCCACCCATGGGAGACTTGATCAAGTCCAATCTAGTTCGATGTTATTCTCTGTAAAAGGACTACAGAGTTCCAATTTGACCTTTTTTCACAGTGTGTGTGTTTAATACGTGTAAAAATGACCTATATTGTTGGAGCCATTTTAGATTTTTGCTCTTTATCGTTTTTCTGTGGTACGTCGATTGTAAGAAGGTTTTAGGTCGTTCTATTATATGGTATGTGTACAACTTTCGTGAGCAATTTTGGGTCAGCACAGGTCAAATGTGATATCCACAAAATTTAGCATGTTTATCAGAGGAATATATATACTTTTTACGTTTTCATTCTATCATTGCTTGAACATAAACTACGGAGTGCAATGCTGTTGGTTCTTTGTCTTTGCAATGGAGCATAGTTTATTCCTAGCAATAAGTGCAACGATCTATTGCATATAGTAAGTACGTGACAGTGTTTCCACTTCGAAGAAATTCAATTTCTAACATTATAACGTCCTACTAGAACTAGGTCTGCTATAAGAAGGAGCATTAGGCAAGAAAAAAAGGAGATAGGAGGAAAGGAATTGACATCGTTATCCCGCCTATGACTTATATCTTTCGAACGAACAAATGGATAAAATGGTCTAGTGCAAATCAAAACTAGTGTTGCGCCGATAATCGTTTGTGATATCGGTATCGGCCGATATTTGTAATATCGGCGGCATATTGGTATCAGTAGAATTTAGCCTCATTGTCAATAACGGCAAACCGATATTGAACATTTGCTTGTTTTTTGGACCACAACAAAGCCACTCTTGTTTCTTGCGGTGATTTATTAATCTGTTTTAGCTGGTCAAACAAGCATGACACAAGTTCTCAAAATATTTGCCGATCTAATGATATAACGATCAATAAGCATACCAGTGGGGCCACTTAACGTTACGTAATAGCAATCTTTGTAGCGCTTTAAAGTAAATTTCACCAGACTATGTGACTTTATTTATATAACTACAGTAGTAGCTTATCACACTAACTTGCACAGTGCTTCTGAGTCCTCAGCTGAGAATGAAAGTCATAACACGTCGTCACCCCCTACTAAATCATTCCAAAAATTGTGTATTTTTTAAAAAGTTGCAAGGAGTATCATGAATGCATTTTGTTAGAACATAAATTACTGTTGAAAAGATTGTATTTTGAGAATCAAGTTTGTGTATCACAATACGTTTCCGGTATGTTAACGAATAATTCAAATACGAGACACTTGCTTATTTTGGCTAGGCTTATTTGTCAGTATAGCCGGCAAATGGTAGGAAATATTTGTTAAGGAAGTTAAAAACAATAAAGAAATGTTGTGGTTTTGGTTCTGTTAAGCACAAAGAGTATTGCAAGTTCTTAGCCAGGGTGCGCTACATGAAGTCAGTTTTATTCATAACTCGATGTCATCTTTTAACATTTTTTTTGCTGCGAAATTCGTTGCTCTATATGATGACAATTTGTTTAAGACTTGCAGCTTAAGTTTTGAATGTATTGAGTCAAACAGTGTAACGAATCATTCAACAGAAGTAACAGGAAGAATGGACTTGTGTTTTTCCGAGAACGAAATGCTAGCACACATTTTATTGCATATCATTTTGTTGGGGACTATGGTCGTTCTGTTAAAAATAGGTTTGGGCTAGTGTTATAGAATAGGCACAAAGAGTTATCAAGTGGTTACTGTTTGTGAGTTGTGCAATATAATATTTTACGATAGCCGATTATAATTCCGATACTTTTGGGATTGAAATATCGGATATCGGTCAGATCCGATATTGTCGATAATGGCACAACACTAGAAACAATGATTTCAAATAGAAGCTAAGCTGAGCTTCTGCAGCGCTGCTACAATTGTTTAGTAAGTAAGATATACAAATCTATGGCTATGAACTTACCCTACAAGTAAAAATGACACCTTTCAAAACTCAGAGTTTCATTGTGCACGGTAAGTATCACGACACGGTAATCTTAGTCCAACAAATATAGCTGGAACGATGCTAATGATATCCTACGTGTTATTAAGGACTGTTAAACACAAATGCGTTACAACATATGTCTGAAATGTTCTAATGTCAAAATATAACTTGAACAAAGAACATCTGTCTGCATTAAGCAACAAAGCTGTTTAAGGAAGCAGCCAGCTATTGCCTTTGTTTTTAACGTGAACTTGCGTACCATGTGCCAGAGTAGCTGTAAAACCGGAAAAATGCCAGTAATCTAATGTTTCCTGGAAGAAAATTGTACTCTGTAAGTGATCATTGACCCGTGAATCAGATATGGAATATAGACACAACAAAATTGTCTTTAAAAGTGGTGATACGGAGAATTTACCAAAGTTTAACTTAAACTAACATATTTTGGAACGGTTTGCGAAAAGTTTTATCTTTCCCTCAAACTGGTAATATTTTGTTTAATACGATCCTCCTTATTGATGAATACAATACTCTGTATGTCTTGTAATGTATTCAGTAAATGTCTTTTATTACACAGATAATCTTCAGTGCTGAGGGCAGATCTTCAGGTACGTATATTATTTATATTATATGATTTATCTTATAATAAGTATCCTCTGTAAGTGATATCACTTATGTAGTATAAACGTTAACACCTCAGTTGGACAACCTGAATGACTGGAAATGTTAACATTTTAATGTTGCTCTAGACGTTTTTTTCAATCGTGTCACCATTTCCGAATATCTATTTCGAGGTTGATTTCCTCTGAGTAGTTTCCTTTTGATCTGTTCATATCCTACGTGCTACATCGATATTTTCTTAGGTACGTTAAAAAAATGGGATTTGCCTGTTTTCGTGAGTCTTTTGATCTCACTTGGATATGATTGATAACTACGGAAGCTTGGTAAAAAGAGAAATTCAAGTTTCTTGGTCTTTGAATTTCCTATGCAGGCTGAAAACTTATCAAAGATAATGCTTCAAATAGTTACATCTGAGAATTATTCAATAACGATTACCTTATTTAATTTTAGTCGCGATATCTTCGACTATATTGTAGTTGAGTAATAGTTGGTATTTTAAACTTATGTAGTGCCTTAACTCTCTTAGTAATGAAACCAGTTCTCTTACAATTGGCTCAGAATCTTATAATCATAA
>KN882409.1:79488-100303 GCA_000934455.1 Apostichopus parvimensis | reverse complement strand
TCTGTAAAGTAACAAAATCACACATATACATGAATACAAACACACCTATATAACAATTTCTGAATATCTTTTCAGCTGCCCAAAGGTACTGGCAGGAATGCAAGCTCTATTGGGTGAATTACACACCCTCTTTGTACTCTTTTAGTATTCTCAGCTCAGCTGGAACCAGCAATGATGATGAAGTGGATTTGACAGTACCTAGACAATGTTTGTCTGACAAGCATTCAATAGCTGCTTTGTGTTGAACTGGGTTGACTTTGCTCAATGCCATGGCAGGATTACAACTGGACTGGACCTTTGATTTGTTAACAAAGTGCTGACATTTTTAGAAAGTTGTAATGCTCTGTCTACAGATAAGTTTGAAAGAGTTCTTTTAACTTCAATCGTCAATGTGGGTGTCAATTAGGGGAATGGGGAGTTACTGACACTAATGCAATGAGTTTCTGGGATAAGTGCATTATCAATGTGTTAAAAGGTGTATAATACTGCAACCCCCCAACACCCCTACCTTACAACTAAATTGGCAATTCTTTGGAATGCACAGAAATTTGTGCTTTTTAATCAAATACCAGTTAACACTGAATTTTCAAAAGGGTTCAAGTCTTGCTTTATAATAGTCTAACGAAACTGTGCATTGCCCAGGCTAAGCCTACGCAATATTTTGAACATGTCTTTATCAACATGTGGTGACATGGCTATCAAGATAAATCAGTGACCAAGGCTAGAGTCTAGGGTAGTCTTTGCAATAAGATATCTTAGGCTAGGCTACCTGTACTATAAATAGCCTTGACCTAGTGATCCCTTGAAATGTAGCCTATAGGCCCCTGCTATTTTGATAATGATAGTGGACTGCATCTAAAATTAACATTAAAACAATTAAGGCCTAGTCTTTACTTTTGAAGAAGAAACAATTAGGTCGAACTCGCGTTAACCTAATTAGGCTATCATTACAAGACACATAGCTGTACCATGAATTGATCACCATATGATCGTTTTTAATTATCGAAGAGAACAACGTTTGAAACGTTTGTCGATAGTTTCCAATTAAACAAATGTTTTAAATTCAACAAGTAAACTATTTTCTTAAACATGGTTTTTCGTTCTGCGAAACGGCAAAAGTAGAACGTTGATTCAATCACTTATCCAGCTCCGTCCTCAAACAAATTCACTCGGCGTGTTTGCTGGCTTACTTAGATCCTTTAAGATTGAAAAAAATACCTTCTTTTACTCAGATAAAAACGGTCAGAGATCCAGAAGTTATTTATGTTTAATTGATTTATGTCCTCTTTCTCACTCAGTTGGCGTGATTCCTTCTGCCCTTTGCTTCTCACGCTCCAAAACATCTTCTTCCGTTACTGACGACAGTTTTACGATAAAAAGGAAATATTTATGATATGATCTATGATAACGATCTGAAAGGTGACTAACATTAAGATGTATTATAAACGATGTGAACTTTGTAACCTATAAGACTATCAAACTGCAAACAGTTGTTTTACCTGCCAGTACATTGGGTTAGTACAGTAGATTAATGAAGCATCTTCTTTCTGGCATAAAGCTTTCAGCCACCCCTATTCATAAATTTTAATCATTGTAGCTTCTAACTCACCAAACTTCTTGAATAAAATGATGCAACATTTACTCCAAGCATTTGCAGGGGTTTGGAGATGTGGAACTTAGGGAGGAGATTTGTTTAGTTAGTTATAACAAAATGTTATTACAAAAATAATGTACTCCAACTCAAAGGTCTATAAAACACATATTGAAATGTAAATTTGGAGTACTTTCATTGAAATATAGTGGCAGTATGCCATGTATATAATCTGTAGAACTCAGTGCGGATCTACAATTAAATTAAATTTATTTCACATTTGAAAAATCAAAAACAAGGGATGAATTTAAACACCCAGATGATGTTGTGGAAAAAATAATTAGCAATTAGAAACTAACTCTGTTGTCTGAAATACTGAGAATTAACTTGAAAGATGAAAAAAAAGTGCACAATGTTTAAAAAAAAAAAAAGACAAATAAGTAACAAAAAGGATCAACGCTTTTTAGAAACTCAACTGACAAACATAAATTTGGAACTCTTTGCTTTTAATTTACCTTCTCATATTTCTTTTGTTTTGTTGCTTCTTGGTCAATCATATTAGCAACAATTGCTATCAAAGATATTTCAAGTTATCATGAATAAACAACTCACCATCTCCAGAATGGTTTCAGCTATCTTCAGGTCACCATATGTGTCAGCTACTGTGCTGCTGTAATTGTTTTCACTGATTTGGTGATTTTTATCTTTTAATTGCAACTTTCAATTCCCTTCTGATTCTTTTCTGTTTTTCTCCTGCAATGTTAAGACATAGAAAACAATTATGAATAAAATATCGTCACCACTTATTCTTTAAGCTTTCATGATTAATCTCTAACCATGTGACAATGTACAGTAGCTATGAAGCTAAAAGATGTATACTGTTAATCTAACTCCGCGTCTACACAATGACGGGCTGTTGTTTATGATATAAAAAAAGAGTGTGTAACATAGATGATATGATACATGTTAATATAACCATTCCATTTCACATCTGATATTTACTGGTTGGAATACACAGTTGTTTCCCAAGTTTAGACTTCTTCGAAAGTCAATTCATTTATATGGAGGGGATATAAATAGACAATGCTCTGATATTATGGATATAAAAGTTTGATTTATTGAATATTTATTACTGGATGTGATTTAATGTAGGTGTATTAATGAATTATGGTCACAGAAGATATAAGTATAAGCTAGTTGTAAAGTTAACTGAACTCTTTTGCGCAACTTCCAGTCCTAATCCAGCAAACGAATATAAACCTTGTAATATGATTGTTTCTAATGGAAGAATAGGAGCGTAAATCCTTCCGTTTCAAGGGAAGTGTAGATTCAATTCGGGACCGACTAGACCGGCACATTTTGAGGCGACTCTGCGATTATGAAATATTATAGTGTATTTTGTGTTTTTTCTGTTTGTTTTCACATGCAATGATTGAATTGATACGGGAGTCGATTCCACCCACAGAAATTGCCAAATGTGTTTCCATCTTTATTTGTCACAACTTGCTATGGCATTCAAAGTCAAGGCCTACAAGAATTCATTTACCGAAGAGTAAGTAATCCAGGCACAACCTCCAATATATAGTCGTTCCGCGCAACCTCCATGGAATATCTGTTTTTTCCCTGCAATAGTCATTCCGGCAGTACGCGGAATACTTCAAAGGTTTGACGTATTGTATCAAGACTTATTTTAAAATTTCAACTATTTTATCTCACACATTTCTACTGATTATGCTCAAATCGTAACGTACGACATTTTATTTCAAACTGTCGACTTGTATTAAAAGTTTCATTTGTTACCTCCAACGTATCCGAAAAGTTCAACTGGTTTACATAACAATGTATTTTTATCTGAAATATTAAAGAGAGGTAGCTAAAAGATTTAGTACTGCAGTGAAATACATCGCTATATTTGAGGAGTGTTTCAATTTTACTTTGTTTATTTTATATGCCTGGCATGTCTGTCATTGGCAAAACAAGTTTCGGTTAGTTAATACTGTACTATTTAAGACGGTTCACAGAATGTGCTTGAATTACTGCATAACTACTCTGGTTGACCTAACGCCCTGTACTGATGGGCAATTGCATGATATGTACAGTCTGTACACCCTGTTACGAAATTCAATTCAAATTTTAGGTGGACGTCCGTACTAGGGAGGGATCTTATGACAGGGGTGGGGCTTAAGGGGAGGAGTGCACCCTCACCTTTTTGAAAATTGTGTCTCGGTAAGGGTGTTGAGAAGCATGATGCTTATCGTTTTCATTATATATTAAATACATTTGCGTTCGGGTGTTATAACATTTTTTAACCATTTGCTAGAAACTTTCGGGGGTAGAGGGGGGGGGGGGGGTCAGGTTTGTGTTCCCATGGTCCCTGTGTATACGGCCTTGTATATATTGACTTCATAAACATTTAAAATACATAATGGAACATGAGGGTAGGTATACGCAATTCTCCTTTCTCAGTGACCTTTTATTAAAGACGACAATCCAGTGCCGTGCGACTCACGGAATTTTGTCTAGAAATGTCAATAACTGACTCAAAGTGAACTTGTTAATAGAAACCTATTTCTGTGCTTATTGGGCATATAGCTAAAAAGAGAAGCCTGCTGAGAAGCAGTCTTAACGTTGTGCTGTAACCTAAAGTAACCGGGCCAGTATCATATATGATAGCTATTTATTTTTATTTGGTTAATTGTCCTTGCCGTCCCAGTTTTCGTCCCTGAAAACGTTTTGAGTGGACAGCTTTTCCTCTACCTCTGGCTACGCCACTGTCAGCTAAATAATAGAATGGCGTAGGGGTGCTGGTACTCATATAATTATTCATGCAAAATCATGACTGACAGTTGTCACCGTTGGCTGAAACTGTTCGTAACCAACCCTCGGGCCCCCTGAGAAATGGGGGCCACTGTTAAATGAACCACTTTTAGCTACGCCTATAAAGTAGCTCTACGCCTCCAAATAAGCTCTAGCTACGCCTCTGCTGGTTAACAGATATAAATTTCATTTAAAAATTTGTATCAAATATCAACCTACCTTTTCATAGGTCAAAACATGCTCCATTGATTAAATATCTTATATAAATAAGAAAAAAAAAAATCCTTATAAGTTACAGTCATTATTGATGTAATTCTTACAGTCACTAAAAAAAAAAAGTCAAAGCCCAGTGAAACAGCTGACATGTTTATTCAATCAGATGTGAGGATACTCGATTCCGCAAACAGGATGTGACGTATGCATCATAAAACAAGGAAGTCTTGTTCATATAGCATACCGCTGCAAAACTTCGAATGTTCCAAACTGTGTTAATTAGATATTTGTACATACATATTGATAGTGTAGGATAGATCTTACCGTATATTTCACGGTATATAAGATTTCTTGTACTAGTTCATGCATGTTATATAATGCTGATTAGTAGTATCACTTCCTGTCCTTTCGATACTGCTTTAATTTTGCCTTCCAGTCAAAAGCGAAGTAACTTAGCTAAAATAATCACTCATAAATGTTTCTTAAAAATATCGATAGTAGCTGCTTAACCAGAACAAGTAAATCAACATTCCTATTAATTTCATCGGCTTTGTAGCATTGGCGTCGCTTGGCACACATCTACAGAACCTTTAACATGAACCACACACTGAATGTGTTATAGATTAAAAGTGATCGTCGTAATTGATATTCGTTTTAAAAACTAAATACATTTACATCTTTTGAATTGCAATACCGTTGCTGTTATTGTAACTGGAGGCACGATAGTCCATTAGTAGGTGTTATGCTGTATTTATCGGAACAAGGACAATTCAACATTATGCAACTGCAGCTTACTGCACTATTGACTGAAATTTCAAGATATAAATAGCTGTACAAAATATTAAGTTGGATTGCGCATGTCTTTACACACAAGCCATTCATACTTTAGATGTGCAGCACATTTGTATAAGCTGTTCACCAAATCATATTTCAAATAAAATGATGGCATTAATGGACATCCATACTATTAAGGTCATTTCAATAAGGTGTTGGACACCCCTGAATAGATACCCTGTGTCATTTGCCATCTTGCACTTCATCTAATATATTTTCGCGTTTATTTATACAAACTCGAAATCATGGAGAAGTGTTTCAAAGTTTGTTTGACTGTTTTGACGATTTGGAACTCGTTTGGAACAGAAATGGTAAGTCTTTCTATTTTTTAATATATTTTATATTTTACTCCATTGAATATCTTCTGTTTCAAAATAAAATAAGTTGCGTCAATGTGTTGTTGAGCTAACTATGTTAATATTAAATTATGTGACAAAGTGAAGTGTTAGCGTCTTCGAAGAAATAGGAAAATATCGACAAAAAATCCTAATAAATTTCAGTCAGAAGGCTTTCAATTTAAAATACTTAGAATTTTTAACTTCGCGAAAGGACAGCAGTGTTTCAAAAAATAACAAAACGTCTTTCCTTTAACCACATATATTGGAATGAAAACAAAAGATTAGCTCTAATCGGTTCTTCTATTCTTAAATACATTATTCTCTAAAAATTTGTAAAAATATTTTCTAAAAAATGTAAAATACTTGGAAAAAAAGCTCATTCGTACATCTCAAACGTGTTTTCGTTACACACCAATTTTTAAAAGTCAATCAAGTTTCGTGATATGCCAGGAAAAAGTAATCTCTTTTCAAACTTATAAGTATATCGCTCCCCACATATCCTTCACAGCACGTCAGTTCACAAGGTTTCTCTCCAATAGCCTACCCTACCTGTCAAAGATACATACCAACACGTTACAACACTCAATTCATATTATGAATTCTTGAGCTAAAATTCACATGTAGATCATTCTATAAATTCACATAAATTGATAATTCATAATTTTGGCTATGAGTACGATAACTAAAAATGTTTTTTTTATTTATTTCAGCGATTATTATAAACTAAAATATAACTTTTTTGTTTTAGATTCATAAGTTAACATTTTCTTCTTGTTAAAAATCCAATCATGAGATTCCCTCTTGATACAGGGCGATATTCGGTACGCTTTGTATGGTTAAATGTTTTCAATTTTTTTTTTCAGTAGTTTTTCATGCCTTACTTTTATGTTATAATTCGATATAAAGTACATACGAATAACTTGATTTTCATCTGCGTAAAGGCAACTTCCCTTTTCAGCTCTGTTATTTTGATATGATTTCCGAACAGACACTTTGTTGCTCGTCTTTGTTCATGTTATCCTTACGAATACATTAAAGCAACATCTGCGTTAACTAATCTAAAACAAGGCTTCCATTTCAAATAGTCAACAGTTGGGTAACTACAGTGCACAAGACCATAACGATAAGATAAATCCTGTAAAGTAGTTATCTATAACTTGAAAGTGTTGTTCAGGTTTAATAAATTTGAAGAAATGCTCAGGTTTACGTTTAATTACATTGTTGTAAACTATCATGCAAACGCGAAAGTTTCAGATTTAAACTTCTAAAGAGCACCTAAATATTTACTTCCTTCACATGCTCATAGAGATCTCTTTAAGAGATATCGTTATACGTGTGACAAAATTTTGAAAACCGTTTTGCACCAAAATTAAGGTTCTTTTTTTTTGAAAATATCATATTAAGATCACTATTTTTGTACATGTAAATATTCAAGGAAACAAAGCTGAATAACAATAAATCCAACTGGTGTACAAGTCAATCTAATTTAAGACTAATTTATGGAAACTAAAATTACTGCTAAAAATATAAAACTTAGTCTACACGGATTTATTTTCGAACGTATTATCAAAGATAAAAGACTTCCACGAAACCAGAATAAAAAGTGAAAAACTTATTTTTAGAAAGTACGTTCTGAATGGTATGATACGCGATCATGACAATGTCTCCGGCGATTTGGGTGGCTAGCTTCCAATTTTTCTCTTTTCGTGTTTCTCATTTCCTTCAGTTGTGCTATATTTTGTTAGATATTCTCAGGAAATTTAATACAATATTCCATTTATTTTAAATATGAAGGAAATTAGAGCATAAAAAATGTAAGACATGTTCATTTATTTTATTTGAAATGATAAAGTTTGTAAAGAAAAAACTCAGTCACAAACCTTTTAAAGTGACAGTCAAATAAAATTGATTTCCTCAATGATTATGTCGAGAAGTAATATAACTTGACCAAAGGTAACTCCTTGATACCGACTCAGACTTAAATGTCGTATTACAATGCCAAGATAAGAGGGAAATTAAAAGGAAAAGGTAATATTTTGATTGTGAATGGGGAACATAATTGGGATATTTTAATATACCGTTAGCTGAATAAAACAGTAACAGAAAATGTGCACATCCCCAAATATGCTCATATGGCATTCAATAAATAAATTTAAGAAAAAATAACATACCTTTTCGTTTGACGTACTTTTATGAACATTAAGCTGTTTTTACATTTGTTTTGATTCTTGTGAGTTGAAATGAAACACCTATAAAGTATCGCATTATTTGTCGAATGTGTGCGACTTGATTAACAGTGTATTTCTAATAAACGTGTCGCGCTATTATAATAAAATGTGCAACGACGTTGACGTCTAGTAAGCATTAGCGATTTGGTGATAATAATTACATCTATCTCATTGTGTTCACCGTGCTCATTAACCTGTCTGTATTCTGTGCGTGTTTTTGTGCCTTCTGTTACTGTTACTCGTCATTTAGCCTCTGAAAAAGATCCTGCTAGGATCGGAACGTCAGGCCAACTTACTTTTACACAATAATTACAACTAATATTATTGTAAGAACATTGTTTAAAATAGATACTGTTATTACACGATCTGTAATTTGAATAAATTAGAAGATTAAAAGGATTGAAAGTCTCTTTCCAATGGAATAGACGTTATAAAATCATACTCAAAATGAAATCGTAGTAAGATGTTTCATTAGTTTTTGTGTAATCAATCCAGACAAAAAAATAAGACCCAAAAAATAGCTTTATAAATGCCTTATCAAATAAAGACAATTGCACGGAGGAATTGTATTTTTTTACTGCCATTAATTCAGTTTTGTTACATTATAGCTTCAAATTTAGGCTGTATTCCGGACAAAGTGCGACAAGGAAATCTAAAATTTCACCCAATCATACAAAAAAAAACTAAAGGCCGATATAACAAGCGGAATAACTGAGTGCAGATGCAGAGAAATCTTCTATAACATTAAAAAAATACACTGATTCTTATTCTAGTTGATTGTCTTTTAAATAATTATACTTTTCAATTTAAAGCTTTGTTATATTTTGTTTGTCTGTTTTGACTTAGACATAATCTATTACAGCAAAACAAAGCAGAGAACAAGTAATGCAACATAATTTGAGTGAGAAAATTCTCAAAAAAGATAAATTACATTTCATTTTTATTGAAAAAAATCCTTTTGACACAATCCAGTTCACGAACATTCTAATGACAATCCAAAGTGATGTTTTCTGTCACATATTAGGTTATTTAAGGCTAGTTCACCTTTTAAAGAACTAAATATGTAATGCATATATTAACTACAACTGTGCGAAATAGTGTATTAGGTGTTAACGTATAACTTGAAAATAAACTACTATGAGAAAGACAGATATTCATGATCCTTTAAGTTATCTGTTATTTCTTTAATTACAAATACCGTAGTTTACTTTGATTTCAACACAAGGTGTTCCTTAAAGTCGTGGCGATCATGTAAACGTTCTTGTTCTATTTAATAGTCTCAATTTAAATACAGTAATTAAATGTAAAACCAACGCGAAGATATTCTCATGTAGTCTTTGATACTTAATGACCAAACTACTTATAATACGACCACTGGAAATGTACTCCGTCTATAACATGATGCGATGGGAGTAGTCACCGCTCCCCACCCATACTCTCCCTCTTCGCTGCCCTCAATCACTCCCTCCTACCCGACTCACACCCTCCCTTCGTGATGTGGCTATTTGGTGTAGTAAAAAACTTAACGTTTCTTATTTCGTTTACAGTGACATGTAATATAATTCAGTAGACAAAGGAAACTCTCCCTGTACTAAAAAACATCGATGATAGACTTTTACAAATTAAACAACATAAAATACATTTCACTGTATTTAAAGGTCTCTTTTCTAACACTTTGCAAAAACTAGAAAGTATTATCATAACATTTACCTCTACTCTATGTATGGTAATAATTCACTTTATATGTTGAAGGATATCTAATTAAATTATAATCATAATTTGTGGCTATCGTTCGAACGAGCATTTTATTCAAGGGAACAAACGGCATGTGATACTCAGCATTTGGTGACAATAAACAATGTTTCATACAGATACAACAATAATGTCGCATAGAGTCTGTGCTTCCTGAATAACATTATAGACGACAACACTTTTCTTTGGTCATATCCTCCTAAACAAATCGTCTTGATAGTATTATACTGTGCACTTTATTCTATTGGCAACAGCAAAGTATAAAATGTAGATTTTAATTTTTTAATGACTTTAGGTAAGTGTGATACCATTTTCTGAATCCAAGGGCCATATTCTGGTTTATTCAGAGAATTGTCGTAATTCACTACTGGAAATGCTATACAATATGTTTTTGTCTTGACAGATAACATCGTCATTTCATAAAGTTTTAACTGACATATGCTCGGCTTTTCTAACATGTCAATTTCATTATTATTCGGAATTACCAAACAAGAAATCTTACATACTTTTACAAATTTAAAGCCGAGTATTTGTTCAATTCTTATCCGCTATGGCAGAGCAATATCACCATATGGAATTTTAGTGATTAATGACTTGGTCTGAAAAAAAATAGGTGAAATGCCTCGTTTCTTCCTTAATTTCCTCTTTTTCTTTTGTCCTTTCTGTTGACATTCTTTATCTCTTGCAATTTTTACATCATCATGATCATCATGTTATAAAAGATACAATTTTAATGCTAAACGTATAACTGTACCACGTAGATTTGTTGAGGTAGCATTACTAAGGTTGTCTTACATTCACTGTGCCATAACGTAATCTACCATTTTGCATTGTAGATATAAGTTTGAATGGCGGTGAACCAAAAATGTACAGGATTTCAGTTTTAATGAAATGTGGGCCACAATCATATGCAATGATCATGTTATTTGTTTTGCCAATCTTTTAGTATTCATGACCAGCATGCGTTTTGATGTGAGTAGCAAAATGTCTTCCATCTTAATTCTCCATCTTAAAATTCCACCCGTGGGAGACTCGATCAAGTTCAATCTAGTTCGATGTTATTCTCTGTAAAAGGACTACAGATTTCCAATTTGACCCTTTTCACAATTTGTGTGTAATACGTTAAGGTCGTTCTATTATGTTATGTGTACGATTTTCGTGGGCAATTTGGTTCAGCACAGCTCAAACTTGATATCCACAACATTTAGCAGGTTTATCAGAGGAATGTACTTTTTTTTACGTGTCCGTTCTATCATTGCATGAACATAAACTACGAAGTGCAATGCTGTTGGTTCTTTGTCTTTGCAATGGAGCATATTTTATTCCTAGCAATACGTACAACGATCTATTGCATATAGTAAGTTCGTGACAGTGTTTCCACTTTGAAGAAATTCAATTTTCTAACATTATAACGAGCTAGGTCTGCTATAAGAAGGAGCATAAGGCAAGAAAAAAGGAGATATGAGGAAAGGAATTGACATCGTTATCCCGCCTATGACTTATATCTTTCAAACAAACAAATGGATAAACTGATCTAGTGCCAATCAAAACTAGAGTTGCGCCGATAATCGTTTGTGATATCCGCCGATATTTACAATATCGGCCGCATAATGGTATCAGTAGAATTTAGCCTCATTGCCAATAACGGCAAACCGATATTGAACATATGCTTGTTTTTCCCCACAACAAAGCCACTTCTTGTTTCTTGCGATGATTTATTAATCTGTTCTAGCTGGTCAAACAAGCGCAAGTTCTGAAAAATATTTACCGATCTAATGAGATTACGATCTGTAAGCATACCAGTCAGGCCACTTAACGTTACGTAAATAGCAGTCTTTGTAGCGCTTTAAAGTAAATTTCACCAGTCTATGTGACTATATGTATATAACTACAGTAGACATTTACCACACTAACTTGCACAGTGCTTCTGAGTCCTCAGCTGAGAATACAAGTTATAATACGTGGACACCCCCTACTGAATCATTCCATAAATTGAGTATCTTTTAAACAGCTGCAAGGAGTATCATGAATGCTTTCAAAGACGAGGCACTTACTAATTTTGGCTAGGCTTATTTGCCAGTATAGCCGGCAAATGGTAGGATATCATTTTAACGGAAGTTAAAAAAATAAAGAAAATATTGTGGTTTTGGTTTTGTTAATCACTAAGAGTAGTGGAAGTTCTTAGCTAGGATACGCTTATGTCTTTTCTATATGGAGTCAGTTTTAATCATAACTCGATGTCATCTTTTAACATTTTATGCTACGAAATTCGTGGCTCTATGTGACGACAATTTGTATAAAACTTGCAGCTTAAGTTTTGAACGTAGTGGGTCAAACAGAGTAACGAATCGTTCAACAGAAGTAACAGAAAGAATGGACTTGTGGTTTTCCAAAAATGCTAGCACACAGTTTCTTGCATATCATCTTGTTGGGGACTATGATCATTCAGTTAAAAAGAGGTTAGGGTTAGTGTTATAGAATAGGCACAAGAGATTTATCAATTGGTTACTGTTTGTGAGTTGTGCAATATAATATTTCCGATAGCCGGTGATAATGCTGATACTTTATGTATTAAAGTATGACTTAAAGTGCGATTTGACATTCATTCTGGCTTTTAAAAAATATCGGTATCGGTATGGGGCCGATATTGAGATTGAAATATCGGATATTGGCCAGGTCCGATATTGGCGATATCGGCACAACACTAGAAACAATGATTTCAATAGAAGCTTAGCTGAGCTTCTACAGCGCTGCTACAATTGTTAAGTAACTAAGATAAACAAATCTATGGATATGCACTTACCTAACAAGTAAAATGACACTTTTCAAAACTCAGAGTTTCATTGTGCACGGTGGGTATCAAGACACGGTAATCTTAATCCAACAAGAATATCTGGGACGATGTAAATGATCCATACGTGTTATTAAAAACTGTTAAACACAAATGCATTGCAACTCTTGTCTGAAATGTTCTGTCAAAATATAACTTGAACAAAGAACATATGTCTGCATTAAGCAACAAAGCTGTTTAAGGAAGCAGCCGGCTATTGCCTTTGTTCTTTACGTGAACTTACGTATCATGTGCCAGAGTAGCTGTAAAACCGGAAAAATGCAAATAATCTAATGTTTCCTGGAAGAAAGTTGTACTCTGTAAGTGATCATTGACCTGTGAATCAGTTATGGAATATATATAGACAAAAGAAAAACATCACTAAATTTACCAAAGTATAAATCGACTTTACTCTTATACTAACATATTTTAGACCAGTTTGCGAAAGGTTCTTTCTTTCCCTCAAACTGGTTTTATTAACATTATATTTAATCTGATCCTGCTTAGTGTTGACTGCAAAACTCTGTATGTCTTGTAATGTATTCAGTAAATGTCTTTTATTACACAGATAATCGTCAGTGCCGAGGGAAGATCTTCAGGTAGGTACACTACATATATTATATGATTTATCTTATAATAAGAAGTAACCTCTGTAAGTTATATCACTTATGTATTTAAAACGTTAACACTGGCTCAAAAATCTTTTCATAAAAATGATAATATTCGATTCATGTAGCGCTTTTTAACAGCGCTTTACAGATGTCATTTTACCCCTGTTCAATGATAACCTGTCCCAGAGACAGTCCCTCCAGACGGCTGCAGTTATATATTGCGCCCAATGACAAGTTACCTCACATGTACCCATTCACCCGATACTCATAGCTAGTACAGTAACTACTGTTCATGTTCCACAACCGTGCATCAGTAACTACTGCGCTGTGTTCGTAACACGGTAACATGTATTACAGGTGGCACAGTAATGACTGCAAAGCTGTTACACGTTCACATGTAAGACACAAACGCACGATGCAGGGTACTAGCAGTGCCCGAATCAATATGCTGGTACACTATTACTATATTAAGGCCTAATTTAGACGTGGAACTATCCATAAGGCTAATCTAGGTTCCCCCTCCCCCACCTAAGGTCCCGTTTTGTGTATCTGTTTTGTATCGATTTGAGACTTGCACACATGTTTCAATAAAATGGATTTACTAATACGACTAGAGAAAAGTTAGGCTACATCTGAATCTCGCATGCAGTATAAAATAACCGCCGCAGTGTGTCGGCTATTTGTTGTGCCAGTGCCGACCATGCACTCCGTATTGTACGGCTAGGGAATAGTCTTCGTTACCCATCCGCCGCGCATTTTCACCTTTCGGACTCGTAGTTCAACGTGTAACATCTTTGCAGTATTTACTGTGCCACCTGTACACATGTTACCGTGTTGCGAACACAGTGCAGTAGTTACCGATGCACGGTTGTGGGACATGAACAGTAGTTGCTGTACTAGCTATGAGTATCGGGTGACCCATTTAACCCCTGGTGGAGAGAGGCAATTGAGATAAAGCATCTTAGGCGATATTTTTGTTAGCTGAAATGATTTTTCAGTCGCAATAACATGTTAACTTTGTTTTACTTTCCATCCAGGTTCTTCATACTTTGTTTTTCAACAACCTGCGTATCCGAGAGATTGCAAAGAAGTATCGAATGCATGTTCCTCTACCAACAATACATCTGGAGTGTACCTCATTAAACCAGATGGCTATCCGGAACCGTTTGAGGCTTACTGTGATAATGATCTTGATACTGGTGGATGGATGGTATGGCTGATTATTAAATGTCTCCTTTTCAACTTTAAGAAGTTTTGTACAAATTTACTAAATACA
The DNA here is from genome assembly GCA_000934455.1 of Apostichopus parvimensis. NCBI lineage: Eukaryota > Metazoa > Echinodermata > Holothuroidea > Aspidochirotida > Stichopodidae > Apostichopus > Apostichopus parvimensis. Next base: position 85,813 of record KN882409.1, on the reverse strand, counting down.
ATTTAAAAAAAAGTTAAATAATTTTGATAACAGCAACATATAGAGATGTAATAAAAAGTCGTTATTTCAAAAAAAATCTTGATTCTTATTTTTTTATCGAAACGAAAGTTTGAATCAATTATTTTCAATATTGTGAAATTTAAGAACCAGACTATACTTAGGTACAGTGTAGTTCTTCTGCCAAGGAAACTTTAAACCTCTAGCCCAAACTACAAACTGAAGTTAGAAATATAAGTTAATATTTCTGTGTAATAGTTGTTAGCAACAGTCGCATTGCAGTAGGGAACGAAAAATAATTATTCAATCACGTCCTAGTTAACGTTTAACTTCTTTGATATTCGTTGAAGGTATTACAGCGACGTAGATCGGATTCTGTAAATTTTAGTAGAAGTTGGAAAGATTTCAGAAACGGCTTTGGCTTTCTAGGGAGTGACTTTTGGATCGGAAATGAGAAAATTGCCGTCTTAACAAATCAAAAGCGGTACCAACTGCGAATGGACTTTGAGAACGTTGCTGGAGAAAGTTACTATGTAACATACGACGAGTTTCGTATCTCAGATGAATGGGGGGATTATTATATATCTAGTTTAGGTACATTCGAAAGATCAGATGGTAAGTGTCGTTTACATTATTATTAAATATCAAGCCAAAATAATCCAAAAATCGTGATCATTTATTAAATGTCAACGTAAACGTGCAGAAAATGAAAGGTTTGTTCTAAAAGCGAAGGGATCTTTTGGAAGAAAATTTGGCAGTAAAATATGTTTTGAAGAAACTGCTACAATATATGTAGTACGAGTATACATATAGTATATCAGCGAGTAAAACGGCGCTACAATACATATCGTAGCAATGACAACATGATATAATATGAGTGCAAGTACAAGCTTTAATAGTGCGAGTTCAATACTCAATCTTGTATTAGTATGCATACTAGAATTTCAAAATGCCTCCATTAGCTAAAGTGTGATTATGCACTCACTACAAGACTGCTTCGTACTCAACACCGACTCTGAACAAGGAACCGTGACTAACGTTAGTACAACAAAACGATTACACTAAAACCAGGTTCGTCTCCCAGTTTGATCAGAAAAACCAACGAAAAGAAATTTGATGTTGTTATTAATTATCATTGCTGTCAGAAAACAGTAAACTTACACCGAGAGAACTCTGAAACAGAAACAAGCCATGACTACCTGGTTTCAGACTAATTGCACAACAAATGATGGAGTTTTTAACTCGTTATATGAATAAATATTAACATCAATTTGACTTAGGAACGGCCATTACCTATTTAAAATGTTCTACATTTATTCGATCAGCTTCTGAGTGTATGTTTCTTTCCTTTAACCTTCTGACAACTACGTATTTAAGTAATGACGACAAACTTTTTTATGCCACATGTCATATTTGTCGTGACTGTGTCAGGTTACTATTATTTACATTTTTTCCCCTGTTCTCTAGAAACGATCCTTGAATGGTGTCCAGCTAATGAGATATTTAGCGATGAGACATGTGAGAGGACTTGTGACGACCCTGATACTTGCATCTCGGCTACCTCTCGAATAGAATCACAGCAATGTGTTTGTGTCGGTGATTATCTGAGACATCAAGAACAATGCATCCCTCTGAACCAATGTAACTGCTTCGTTGCTGACAAAGGCGGTGTGTTAATGGTCAGTACGGTTCTTCTTTGCTTTTAATGATTTTGTCCATATAATAAGAAGCAAATATTTTACTTACATTTACTCAGGAAGCACAATTCTACTCCTATGGAGGTCCAGTCTCTTATAAACCGTATACAAAAAAATGCATTGATACAACTAACCATAGTTTTGCGGTTAGAGCTAATTGTAGGCCTAATGTATAGTCGTAATATGCCGTTTTAATGCAATATTTGCAGCTACCTTTTCAGGGCGAATCCCGCGGCCTTTTACATCGGAGTTGGCTTCAAAGACTAAACAAAACTTTCATAAAGATCCATACTCTTACCAAGATCTTTCAGGGGAATTTTTCATTGGGCACCCACCGTTAGAATCCTGTACATTTCACTGTGACAACCGCAAATTCATGATTTTGTTAATCTGATGTTTCTTTTCGCTGAATATCTGAAATCAGGTTGGCGATTTTTACATCAATTCAGGATGTACACGAAGATCAACTTGCCAAAACAACCAGATTATAGAGGCGAGTTACCAGTGTAGTGTTCACGCAACCTGTGCTGAGAGGAGCGGTGTCCGTAATTGTTACTGCGATCAAAACTACCAAGGTGACGGAGTGACATGCACAAGTATGCTCCCAGAAGATTGCCAAGAGCTTTATGTTTCCGGTACACGCAGTGATGGTGTTTACACCATTTACCCTGATGGTTGGCCGCGCGGCATTCAGGTTTACTGTGAGATGGAAAGTAACGGAGGAGGATGGACGGTGAGTTTTGCAAACATTTAAGGATTTAAATCATTACCTTCCTCACATTATACTTTACTTTCCTCAAAATGATGCACTGCAGATCTCGTTGAGATGAACTTGACTATTTTAGGAAGAAACAAATCAAGAAACAAAGTACCCTTGCAAATTATCTCACTTTTACAATATACATATCTTTGTTAACTATTTTACGGCTTTGGATTTCATGCCCTTGAGGACTAGTAGATTATATAGTTGGATTCCTTTTTTTCATTTCATAGATTTTCCAGCGACGATCGAGTGCCTCCGTTGACTTTTATCGTGGTTGGTCGGACTACAAGAACGGTTTTGGTAATAAGAATGAAGACCACTGGCTAGGTAACAAATATATCCACTCTATGACCAACCAGAAAACGTACCAGCTTCGTATTGATCTAAGGGATTCCGCTTCATCATCGTTTTACGCCGTCTATTCGACTTTTAGCATAAATAACGAGGCAGATAAGTATCGACTATCAGTTGGATCACACAGTGGAAATACAGGTGAGTTATTGATGTTCTAATCATCTACGCATACATCAATTTGGACTGATTACGTCAATTAGGAGACGCGCGATGACAAAAACATATGCCAATCATGGAGTACCATGTAACGTTCTCCCCTGTAGCACTTAATTCTTATAATACGCATTGCATGTGTATTCTACAATGACTAATGTCTTGAACTCATAGCTACCGCATTCCTGGCTCAATGATATATATATTTCAATGTTCACAGCAATTAACAATTCCTAACATTGCTATTTTCTTTCTAACGTTTGAACTGTACCTGGAACGCACGTAGGTTTTCAGGAATGTATACAATGTGTATAGACATAAGAAGCAGACGATAAGATTCGCTGTTCCTTGGCAACACAGGTCTCCTTGCCGTGTTTGCACGTAACAAACACCTTACATGATAGGGAGTGACCGCCATACGCAATATATAAAACTATGACAGTAGATATTCTAATAGCATCCAGTGTACATGTATTTCTGACACATATAAATTAAATCTCAACATCACTATCATCCCAATCTAAACGAGTATTCTGAAATTTAACGTAAATGTCTGTTGCCTTTCCGCGTGCTGTTGTCTACGAAACTCGCAACACTTCAAACTAAAAATAAATAAATACTATGTTAGTAATACCCGGAAACATGTCACATGTGCCTCCTCGTTACTGTATAGTCAGACTTCAAGTGGTATGTATACTACATGACTCTCATATGTGCAAACGTTGAGGCGCTTTTTTAATATAATCATGTTACATATAAAGTCATCTAGGGTTTATCATTCACAGAACATTGAAACAGAGTAATCAGAACTGTTGTATTTTTAAATATTCGTCTGTATAGATTCGAGAAATTTTAATAAATCAATCAGTCTTTTCGAAGAAGTTATACGTACGAGACTGGATTGTACATGTCGATAGGAACTAAATAATAACATGCCAATAATCAATATCATTCAAGATTTTCATAAATGTAATACATCGAATTTTGGTAACTTTGTCGAAACCTAAAATATTAGCTACTACATTAATAGTAAATTCTCTGTAAACAATGTCGGTTCTATTCATTTAAACGTATTTATTTCATGATTTGTGTACAGTGTAAATTTCAATCTACGTTTATAATCCAACGTATGAGCTCAGGTTGAAAGATTCAAAGATTACAAAGAGCTTAGATATAGGGTGAAGAATTGAACAATCGATGGCAATAACACCCTGTATACCCTGTATACAGTAGAACAGGGAACTTGGAGCCGGGCTGATATTAGATAAAAACCATAATATTGACAGAAAGAATTATGCCGTCTATTTGATATTGTTTTATAGGGAGATTGCTTTTTCAGCAAAATGCAATTATTACTATGTAATAATAACATGTTAGATTACTCAGGACTAGATCTTTCAATGATACCCTTGTTTCCTAACTTGAAAGATTTATGAAGCTATATCACACAGCCCCCCTCCCCCTCCCACCCTCATTGTCCAGGTTCGAAGAGAGTCTAAGTTAGCCTATGTGTGGTACAAGAAAAAGTAAGCAATGGGTTGAATAAGGGGAGAAATGAAAATTTGGTTATGCAAATTAAATTAAACATAATATTATTCAACAAATTATAAGATTTAACACCGACACAAACAAGAAATTTATAACTACGGTTTTCACAGAGTAGGAAACTAATCAGTTGTGAACTTAGAAATAACAATCAAATAAATGAATGAATGAATATTATTGTAAACAAGTGCCGATAAATACATTTCAAATAAAGAGCGATATTAGCGACTCTAGTAACCCAAACGTAGTATTTGGTTAAAGTAGTTTCCCCATCTGTATTCTACTCATGTTGTGGCACTGTATTTCAAACGGAACAACAACAAAAATATATAAAAACGTCCCTGCAAAGACAAAATACCACCTTATGTATCCTAAATATTGAACACCAACAAAAATCGCGGAACTGACGTTTTCATGTAGGTAGGATAAACACGACACTGCCCTATATCTTGCATCCGATGTTGGATTCGTTCAAAGTATATAAATTGACCGGTTTATTTACTCTTTCTCGTTTGTTGCAGGTTATGATCGTTTGTCTGGTAGCAACAATAAACAATTCAGTACAAAAGACCAGGATAACGATGAATGGGGTACCTTCGACTGTGCTGAGAGACACAGAGGAGCCTGGTGGTTCTATGAATCTCATCACTGTAGTTATTCTTAATGTCAGTCTTCTTGTCAGCGAAGTTACTATTGCGATCATTTTCCCGATGACAGCGGCAAGTGCGCTTAATGCTCTCATTGTCACCTCAACGGAGACTACGACAGCTCTACTCGAGGAACGTACATGTTCTGGTATAGTTTAAATTTGGTCGGTACGGGATGTAGCCTGCAATACACAGATATGAAAATACGGCCTGTGTAGACAAAACACCGTATAACACAGTGTCCCAAAAAGAGCAGTTTTTACTTAGAAACTAAGAAAATATCGATAAAGATCTTCAAGCGTCGGACAACTGGACGAGCCATAGACAAGAAAGAAGATGAAAATGCAAAAAAAAAAAAACAAAAAAAAAAAATAAAAAAAAAAAAAATATTTTTAAAAAAAAAAAAAAAAAAAAAAAAAAAAAAAAAAAAAAAAAAAAAAATACAAACGGGACGATTCGACTAAATAATTACTTTGCTAAGGGAATGAGAAGATATTAATTGTAATTGATGTCAAATTATTAAAATTAACAAGCTTACTCTTGTTTGATAGTTTGAAAATTGATTATTGCATGAGTCTCACAAAAGAATGAAAACAAAAATTAAGTAAACTTGTGCATTTTTCCTTAATGTGTTGCATCCCTCGTAGTCAACCCTCACCCTCCCAACCCCCCCCCCCCCAAGTATTATTAGTTGGTTGGAAATGGACAATTACAAGTGGATACTCAACGATTCTTTGTTTCTAGGACATATATACACACATTTCAAATACTTATATATTTATGTGAAGTCATGATCAGGGTTGCCGTCGAACTGCTCACAAAACATAGGGTAACATTTATAAATATATATGTATTACACCATCCCTAAATAAATCATCTAATATCGGCCATGTCAACTGATGGCAAAGAATTCTGTGGTTGTACATGGTGTTGTTAATCTCATGTACATAGTCAACTTAAAACAACGCAATGTTGAAAACAGAGGTATTATTGCTAAAGTTGGCTGATATTTAATTTTTTGTGAAAAATATTTATAATGTATGAAGTATAAAATCCTATAACGTCATTGAGGACCTTATCAAACGGTGGAAATTAACCGAATTCAGAAACCACAAATAATCTACTACAATACTTGAAATACTCAACTAATGCAACGTGTGGACTGCACA
>KN882409.1:59458-77692 GCA_000934455.1 Apostichopus parvimensis | reverse complement strand
TACTGTCGCCCTAAGTTCTGCCTATTAAATTGGAACGATAGAGTTACATTCTGCAAATATTGTTGGAAGCGAGTCAAGGGGGGTTGAAGAATGTTCGTTTATATTAAGATTTATTAAAATTAATTAAAAACTAGGTAAATTAGAAAGCATTGAAGATGGGCATTCTGATATTGATATATGCGCGTGTGGTAAAAACAGCACTTTCGGACACATTGTGATTTCTGCCTTTAAAATGAAAATTGATATGTATATCTTTATTATAAAATCACCCTTTTAAACATACTACCCAAAGGAAGAATATATTAGCCCCTTTTAAGCAATGAATCGCGAAAATGAAGATATATTGCCAATATTGTACTGCATGGTATCTTATTGCACAGATGAGAAGCCGGCCTGGGATCCCAACGGGAAATATCTTGGAGAAAAACAAAGTTGAAAGTTTCAAATTTTTCGACTTTTATGCCACCATTTCAAGTAAGATTTAAATAGATAAGCTAGTTACGTATGTCGTTATGGCATAGTGGAGTCAGTGAGGTTGAGAAAAATCATAGAAAAGGACGCAAAATGCTGCTTTAAGATGTATTATAAATCATAGTAGCTTCTAACTCACCAAACCTTCTTGTATAAAATGATGCAACATTTACTCAAAGCAGAGATGGGGAACTTGGGGAGGAGATTGATTTAGGTAGTTATAACAAAATTTTAATACAAAAATAATATACTCCAAGTCAAAGGTCTATAAAACACAGATTGAAATGTAAATTTGGAGTACTTACATTGTTATGTAGTGGCAGTATGCCATGTATATATTATGTAGAACTCTGTTTGGATCTACAATCAATTAAGTTTATTTCACATTTGAAAAGTAAAAAACCGAATGACACCAGTATTACAAGTTCTGTGATCTTCATACTCAGCCCCAAAATTGGTACGTGTGGTTCACCTCCAACTAACAGCTGGGTAACTCAGTCAGTAGAGCATTGTACTGTACTCCAAAAGGTTACAGGCTCAAGTTCCCGTTGATCAAGCCAATTTTCAACTTTATTTAGAATTCCCAGTTAGCTTTCTGTTGTACACTGTTCTAGTTTTTTTTAATGATATTTTTTCAACAGAATACGAAAAGGGATGAATTTAAACTCCCAGATAAAGTTGTGGGAAAATTAATTAACAATTAGAAACTAACTCTGTTGTCTGAAATACTAAGAATTAAAATTGAAAGATGAAAAAAAAGTGCACCACGTTTTAAAAAAAAGACAAATAAGTAACACAAAGGATCAAAGCTTTTTAGAAACTCAACTGACAAACATAGATTTGGAACTCTTTGCTTTTGATCTCCTTCCCATATTTCTTTTGTTTGATGCTTCTAGGTCAATCATATAAACAAACAATTGCTATCAACGATTATTTCAAATTATCATGAATAAACAACTCACCATCTCCAGAATGGTTTCAGCTATCTTCAGGTCACCATATGTGTCAGCTAACTGTGCTGCTGTAATTGTTTTCACTGATTTGGTGATTTTTTTTCTTTTAATTGCAACTATTAATTCCCTTCTGATTCTTTTAGTTTTTCTCCTGCAATGTTTACACATGGAAAAACAATTATAAATACAAAATCTTCACCAATTATTCTAAGAACTTTCATTATTAAATCTCTAACCATATGACAATGTACAGTAGCTATGAAGATAAGAGATGAATTATGTGAATCTAACTCCACGTCTACACAATCTGAGGCTGTTGTTTATGGTATGAAAAAACAGAGTGTAACATAGATGATATGGTCCATGTTAATATAACTATTCCATTTCACATCTAATTTTTACTGGTTGGAATTAAAAAAGGTGTTCCCCAAGTTTAGACTCCTTCGAAAGTTAATTAATTTATATGGAGGGGATATAAATAGATAATGCTCTGATATTATGGATATAAAAGTTTGATTTATTGAATATTTATTACTGGATGTGATTTAACGTGTATTAATGAATTAGGGTCACAGAATATTAAAGTTAACTGAACTCTTTTGCGCAACTTCCATTCCTAATCCAGCAAACAAATATGTACCGTGTGATATGTTTGTTTCTAATGTAAGTACAGGGGCGTAAATCCTTCCCTTTTCAAGGGGAATGTAGATTCAATTCGGGAACGACCAGACCGGCGCAATATGTGGCGACTCTGCGATTATGAAATATTTTGTTCCTTTTTGTTTTCACATGCAATGATTGATTTAATACGGGAGTCGAATTCACCTACAGAAATTGCCAAATGTGTTCCTATATTTATTGGTCACAATTTGCTATGGCATCCAAAGTCAAGGCCTACGAGAATTCATATATCAAAAAGTAAGTAAACCAGACACAACATCCAATATATAGTTTCTGTTCCAGGCAAATTCCATGGGATATCCGGTTCTTTTTTCGTGCAACAATAGTCACCCCGGCAGTACGCGGAATACTTAGAAGGTTTGACGTATTGTATCAAGAAGAATTATTTTAAATTTCAACTATATTATCTCACAAATTTCTACTGATTATGCAGAAAACTTAACGTACGACATTTTATTTCAAACTGTTGACTTGTGTTGAAAGTTTCATTTCTTACCTCAAACGTATCCGAAAAGTTCAACAGGTTTACATAACAATGCATCTTTTTCCTGAAATAATGAAAAGAGTTAGCTAAAAGATTTAGTACTGCCGTGGAATGCATCGCTATAGTTGAGAAGTGTTTCAATTTTATTTTTGTTTATTTTATATGCTTGGCATGTCTGGCATTGGCAAAACAAGTTTCGATTAATTAATTCTGTACTAAACTACCTACTAAGGTTGACTTAACGCCTGTACTAATATGCAATTGCATGAAAATGTACAGTCTGTACACCCTGTTACGAAATTCAATTCAAAATTTGATGGACGTCCGTACTAGGGAGGGATCTTAGGAGAGGTTTGGGGCTTAAGCGAAGGAGTGTACCCTCACCTTTCTGAAAATTGTGTCTCGGTAAGGGTGTTTAGAAGCATAAGCTATCATTTTCATTATATATTAAAAGCATTTGCGTTCGGGTGTTATAACATTTGTTAACCATTTGCTAGAAACTTTCGGGGCTGGGGTGGTCAGGTTTGTGTTCCCATGGTCCCTGTGTCTACGGCCTTGTATATATTGAATCCATAAAACATTTAAAATACATAATAGGACATGAGGGTAGGTATACGCATTTATCTCCTTCTCAGTGACCTTGATTAAAGACGACAATCCATTGCCGTGCGGCTCACGGAATTTTGTCTAGAAATGTCAATAACTGACTAGAAGTGAACTTGTTAATAGAAACATATTTCTGTGCTTAGTGGACATATAGCTAAAGAGAGAAGCCTTCTGAGAGGCAGTCGTAACGTTGTGCTGTAACATAAAGTAACCGGGCCAGTATCATATATGATAGCTATTTATTTTTCTTTGGTTAATTTTCCTTGCCGCCCCAGTTTTCGTCCCTGTGTTTTGTGTGTGGGAGGGACAGCTTTTCCTGTAACTCTGGCTACGCCACTGTCAGATAAATAATAGAATGGCGTAGGCGTGCTGGTACTCATATACTTATTCATGCAAACTCATGACTGACAGTTGTCTCCGTTGGCTGAAACTGTTTGTAACCAGCCCTCGGGCCCCCTTTTCATAGGTCAAAACATGCTCCTTTGATTAAATATCTTATATAAATGAAAAATATTTTTCCTTATAATTTACAGTCAGTATTGATGTAATTCTTACAGTCACTAAAAAAATAAAGTCAAAGCCCAGTGAAACAGCTGACATGTTTATTCAATCAGATGTGACGATACTCGATTCCGCAAACAGGATGTGACGTATGCATCATAAAACAAGGAAGTATTGTTCATATAGCATACCACTGCAAAACTTCGATTGTTCAAAACTGTGTTAATTAGATATTTGTACATACGTATTGATAGTGTAGAATTATCATACAGTCTATTTCACGGTATATAAGATGTATTGTACTAGTAAATGCATGTTATATAGTGCTGGTTAGTAGTATCACTTCCTGTCCTTTCGATATTGCTTTAATTTTGCCTTCCAACCAAAAACGATTAACTTAGCTAAAATAATCACTCATAAGTGTTTCTTAAAAATATCGATAATAACTACTTAACCAGAACAAGCAAATTCCTACTAATTTCATCGGCTTAGTAGCATTGACGTCGTTTGGCACACAACTACATAATCTTTAACATGAACCGCACTAACTATAGATTAAAAGTGATAATCGTGTTTAATATTCGTTTTAAAAACCAAATACATTTACATTTATTGAATTGCAATACCGTTGCTGTCATTGGAACTAGAGGCACGATAATCAATAAGTATACAGTAGGTGTTATGCTGTATTGATCGGAACAAGGACAATTCAACATCATGCAAATGAAGCTTACTATAGTATTGACTGACAGTTCAAGATATAAATAGCTGTAAAAAATATTAAGTTGGATTGCGCATGTCTTTACACACAAGCCAATAATACTTTAGATGTGCAGCACATTTGTATAAGCTGTTCACCAAATCATATTTCAAATAAAATGATGGCATTAATGGACATCCATACTACTACGGTCATTTCAATAGGGTGTTGGCCACCCCTAAATAGATACCCTGTGTCATTTGCCATCTTGCACTTCATCTAATATATTTTCGCGTGTATTTATACAAACTTGAAATCATGGAGAAGTGTTTCAAAGTTTATTTGACTGTTTTGACGATTTGGAACTCGTTTGGAACAGAAATGGTAAGTCTTTCTATTTTTTAATATATTTTATATTTTACTCCATTGAATATCTTCTGTTTCAAAATAAAATAAGTTGCGTCAATGTGTTGTTGAGCTAACTATGTTAATATTAAATTATGTGACAAAGTGAAGTGTTAGCGTCTTCGAAGAAATAGGAAAATATCGACAAAAAATCCTGATACATTTCAGTCGGAAGGCTTTCAATTTAAAATACTTAGAATTTTTAATTTCGCGAAAGGACAGCAGTGTTTCAAAAAATAACAAAACGTCTTTAATTTAACCACATATATTGGAATAAAAACAAAAGATTAGCTCTAATCGGTTCTTCTATTCTTAAATACATTGTTCTCTAAAAAATGTAAAATACTTGGAAAAAAAGCTCATTCGTACATCTCAAACGTGTTTTCGTTACACACCAATTTTTAAAAGTCAATCAAGTTTCGTGATATGGCCAGGAAAAAGTAATCTCTTTTCAAACTTATAAGTATATCGCTCCCCACATATCCTTCACAGCACGTCAGTTCACAAGGTTTCTCTCCAATAGCCTACCCTACCTGTCAAAGATACATACCAACACGTTACAACACTCAATTCATATTATGAATTCTTGAGCTAAAATTCACATGTAGATCATTCTATAAATTCACATAAATTGATAATTCATAATTTTGGCTATGAGTACGATAACTAAAAATGTTTTTTTTATTTATTTCAGCGATTATTATAAACTAAAATATAACTTTTTTGTTTTAGATTCATGAGTTAACATTTTCTTCTTGTTATAAATCCAATAATGAGATTCCCTCTTGATACAGGGCGATATTCGGTACGCTATGTATGGTTAAATGTTTTCAATTTTTTTTTTCAGTAGTTTTTCATGCCTTACTTTTATGTTATAATTCGATATAAAGTACATACGAATAACTTGATTTTCATCTGCATAAAGGCAACTTCCTTTTTCAGCTTATTTTGATATGATTTCCGAACAGACACTTTGTTGCTCGTCTTTGTTCATGTTATCCTTACGAATACATTAAAGCAACATCTGCGTTAACTAATCTAAAACAAGACTTCCATTTCAAATAGTCAACAGTTGGGTAACTACAGTGAACAAAACCATAACGATAAGATAAATCCTGTAAATTAGTTATCTATAACTTGAAAGTGTGGTTCAGGTTTAATAAATTTGAAGAAATGCTCAGGTTTACGTTTAATTACATTGTTGTAAACTATCATGCAAACGCGAAAGTTTCAGATTTAAACTTCTAAAGAGCACCTAAATGTTTACTTCCTTCACATGCTCATAGAGATCTCTTTAAGAGATATCGTTATACGTGTGACAAAATTTGAAAAACAGTCTGCAACAAAAATAAAGGTACTTTTTTTTTGAAAATATCATATTAAGATCACTATTTTTGTACATGTAAATATTCAAGGAAACAAAGCTGAATAACAATAAATCCAACTGGTGTACAAGTCAATCTAATTTAAGACTAATTTATGGAAACTAAAATTACTGCTAAAAATATAAAACTTAGTCTACACGGATTTATTTTCGAACGTATTATCAAAGATAAAAGACTTCCACGAAACCAGAAAAAAAGTGAAAAACTTATTTTTAGAAAGTACGTTCTGAATGGTATGATACGCGATCATGACAATGTCTCCGGCGATTTGGGTGGCTAGCTTCCAATTTTTCTCTTTTCGTGTTTCTCATTTCCTTCAGTTGTGCTATATTTTGTTAGATATTCTCAGGAAATTTAATACAATATTCCATTTATTTTAAATATGAAGGAAATTAGAGCATAAAAAATGTAAGACATGTTCATTTATTTTATTTGAAATGATAAAGTTTGTAAAGAAAAAACTAAGTCACAAACCTTTTAAAGTGACAGTCAAATAAAATTGATTTCCTCAATGATTATGTCGAGAAGTAATATAACTTGACCAAAGGTAACTCCTTGATACCGACTCAGACTTAAATGTCGTATTACAATGCCAAGATAAGAGGGAAATTAAAAGGAAAAGGTAATATTTTGATTCTGAATTGTTAATTGAGATATTTGTATATACCGTTAGCTGAATAAAACAGTAACAGAAAATGTTCACATCCCCTAATATGCTCATATGGCATTCAATAAATAAATTTAAGAAAAAATAACATACCTTTTCGTTTGACGTACTTTTATGAACATTAAGCTGTTTTCACATTTGTTTTGACTCTTGTGAGTTGAAATGAAACACATATAAAGTATCGCATTATTTGTCAAATGTGTGCGACTTGATTAACAGTGTATTTCTAATTAACGTATCGCGCTATTATAATAATATGTGCAACGACGTTGACGTCTAGTAAGCATTAGCGATTTAGTGATAATAATTACATCTATCTCATTGTGTTCACCGTGCTCATTAACCTGTCTGTATTCTGTGCGTGTTTTTGTCCCTTCTGTTACTGTTACTTGTCATTTAGCCTCTGAAAAAGATCCTGCTAGGATCGAAACGTCATGCCAACTTACTTTTACACAATAATTACAACTGATATTATTGTAATCAAATTGTTTAAAATTGATACTGTTATTAAACGATCTGTAATTTGAATAAATTAGAAGATTAAAACGATTGAAAGTCTCTTTCCAATGGAATAGACGTTATAAAATCATACTCAAAATGAAATCGTAGTAAGATGTTTCATTAGTTTTTGTGTCATCAATCCAGACAAAAAAAATAAGACCAAAAAATAGCTTTATAAATGCCTGATCGAATAAAGACAATTGCACGGAGGAATTGTATTTTATTTCTGCCATTTATTCAGTTTTGTTACATTATAGCTTCAAATTTAGGCTGTATTCTGGACAAAGTGTGGCAAGGAAATCTAAAATTTCACCCAATCATACAAACAACACTAAAGGCCGATATAACAAGCGGAATAACTGAGTGCAGATGCAGAGAAATCTTTTATAACATTTAAAAAATAAACTGATTCTTATTCTAGTTGATTGTCTTTTAAATAATTATACTTTTCAATATATAGCTTTGTTATATTTTGTTTGTATTTTGTTTGTCTTTTTTTGACTTGGACATAATCTATTACAGCAAAACAAAGCAGAGAACAAATAATACAACATAATTTGAGTGAGAAAATTCTCATCAAAAGATAAATTACATTTCATTTTTATTGAAAAAAATCCTTTTGACACAATCCAGTTCACGAACATTCTAATGACAATCCACAGTGATGTTTTCTGTCACATATTAGATTATTTAAGGCTAGTTCACCGTGTTAATAACTAAATATATAATGCATATATTAACTACAACTGTGGGAAATAGTGTATTAGGTGTTAACGTATGACCTGGAAATAAACTTTTTTTTTCTTTTTTTTGTTCCTCCGTTTATTCAGATTGCATATAATATTTACAGTGATTCTTAAGTAACAGATACAATGATTCGCATATTTACAATTATAGTTCACCTGCACCTTGCAGTGTTCTAACAGAAAAACAGACACAACTAATAACCGGAGCCGATGACAAGCAAATAATTTGGGTATATGGATAACAAATCGTTCAAACATTACTGGAATAGACCTTGGCATGGAGCAAAAGCTTGTAGCAAGTCAGAGAAGTTAACACGGTTTTTCCTAGATCTAGACAATCTCAAATTATTGAAACGTTCGATACTAATTGCAAACTTGAACTTAAAGAAAAACTCATTTACATCTGGTACGCGACTTTTTAGTCTGCAATCATATATATATAATACTTCATGTGTAGAATAAGAAAATTGTAAGGGTGTATAGCACCTGTACCCCAGCCCCCCAAAAAATGTCTTGTTTGGAGAAGAAGAACTGTTTCTCTAGAAAACGCATTTCTACGTCTAAAATAAAAGAAGCGGTGAAGCGACACTCCCAAAAGAGGTGTTCTCAACTTTCCACTTCGACGTTACAAAAGGAGCATAAAATATAATCTACTTTACCCATCAAGGTAAGGAGTTTATTGGTTGCAGTGATTCTATGTAAGAACTTAAATTGGAAATACTGTAGCTTAGCTTCGGACACAGTGAACCGAGGCATGCTAAAGATGCGACTCCAGTCACTGTCTGTTAGCTCCCTAAAGCTTGTATTCCATTTCTTTAAGGCGGTTGGGACATTAGAAATATTACGTAAGTGGTATTTGTAAATTAATTGAGAAATAGAGGTGGCCCGCATTACATTGTTGTACCAGTCAATATTAACATTGGAAGAGTCGTTTCTTTGGCAACCTGACCTTCTCCACTCCTTCGGGATACAACTGATTAAACCCCAGTAAGTAGTAAATGGCAAAGAATCTATATGGAATTTAGCTTTAAAGCGATCGTACGTTAGAGGCTTACCCGCGTTGTCAAAGAGATCACTTACGAACTTAACATTTTTATCAAACAGATGACCATACATTATAGTACTGTTGTTAATGCGAATGAATGAGTTGTTCCAGATCATTTGGTTGCCAAAACTTTTCTTTGGGGGGCTAAAGGAAATTTCGCACCAGGCACAAACAATTTGCCTCACAAAAGAATTTTTTATATTGATTACATCGTTCTTAGAACAGTTACTCTGAAAAATCAAATTCTTGCCGTAAGAGTTCAAGTGCATATCAAAAAAGATCTTCCAAGGGCCTTTATTATCATTACAATATCTTCTAATCCATGTACACTTTAAACTATTTATGAAACTTGGGACATGGGTAACCTTTAGCCCTCCGTCGCTAATCGGATTAATTATAACCGAACGTTTGATTTTGTCGGGATTACCCGACCAGATAAAGTCAAAGATGACTTTTTCTAGATCCTTAATGAACTCTCTAGGAGGGTTTGGCAAAACTAGAAAGAGAAATACTAGTTGGGACAGAGCAAAAGTCTTGACAATTACATTACGTCCTATAGGGGTCAGATCCCTAGATGACCACAAATTAAGGCAATGTTTAAGTCTGGAGAGCTGAGCCACGTAGTTCAAGCGAAACAAGTCATTTCCATCACTCGTAAACGAAATACCTAAAAAGTTAACTGGACCCTGAGTGTCATTAACATTGATGGTGTTTACAAAATGTGGAGTACGAGAAATGAACGGGCCTAATGGGAATAAGTTTGACTTTAATAAATTAATTGATAGACCAGACGCAAGTTTCAGTCTATTAAGGATACGCAGAGTCTCGTCAATAGATTCTCTGCTACCATCAAGGAAAAACGTCGTGTCGTCGGCATATTGCATAATTTTTACTTCCCTGTTGTAAATAGTGATACCTTTAATGATATTATTATTCTGAATCCTTAAAGCCAAAATCTCAGCAACTAGAATAAACAAGTACGGACTAAGGGGGCAGCCTTGCCTGACCCCTCTTTGAACCGGGAAGAAACCTGTAGAGTGACCATTATTGCACACACATGCATTACTATTGTTATAGAAGACTTTGACCCAATTTTTAAAGCTACCGTTAAACTGGAAGTAGGAGAGTGTGCTGTCAATAAAGTTCCATTCCAGTTTGTCAAACGCTTTGGGGATATTATGGCTAGCTGTATAATCTAAAAGGTCTAAGACGAATCTAATATTTTCTCCTATAAATCTATTTTGGAGGAAACCCGTTTGCTGCGGCCCAATAAGTTTTTGAATAACCAGTTTTAGTCTATAGGCAATCGCTTTTGCACCGATCTTATAGTCGGTGTTTAGGAGGGTGATTGGGTGATAATTATTTAAAGAAATGGAATCTTTGTTAGGTTTTAAGATCAATGTTACTACGCCTCTAGATTGCTCAGCAGTAAGCTTGCCTGGAAATAAACTACTACGAGAAAGACAGATATTCAGGATCCTTTAAGTTATCTGTTAATTCTTTAATTACAAATACCGTAGTTTACTTTGATTTCCACACAAGGTGTTCCTTAAAGTCGTGGCGATCATGTACACGTTCTTGTTCCGTTTAATAGTCTCAATTTAAAAACAGTAATTAAATGTAAAACCAACGCGAAGATATTCTCATGTAGTCTTTGATACTTAATGACCAGACTACTTATAATACGACCACTGAAAATGTACTCCGTCTATAACATGATGCGATGGGAGTAGTCACCGATCCCCACCCATACTCTTCCTCTTCGCTGCCCTCAATCACTCCCTCCTACCCGACTCACACCCTCCCTTCGTGATGTGGCTATTTGGTGTAGTAAAAAACTTAACGTTTCTTATATCGTTTACAGTGACATGTAATATAATTCAGTAGACAAAGGAAACTCTCCCTGTACTAAAAAACATCGATGATAGACTTTTACAAATTAAACAACATAAAGTACATTTCACTGTATTTAAAGGTCTCTTTTCTAACACTTTGCAAAAACTAGAAAGTATTATCATAACATTTACCTCTACTCTATGTATGGTAATAATTTGCTTTATATGTTGAAGGATATCTAATTAAATTATAATCATAATTTGTGGCTATCGTTCGAACGAGCATTATATTCAAGGGAACAAACGGCATGTGATACTCAGCATTTGGTGACAATAAACAATGTTTCATACAGATAACAACAATAACGTCGCATAGAGTCTGTGCTTCCTGAATAACATTATAGACGACAAAACTTTTTTTGGGTCATATCCTCCTAAACAAATCGTCTTGATAGTATTATACTGTGCACTTTATTTTGTTGGCAACAGCAAAGTATAACATGTAGATTTTAATTTTTCATGATTTTAGGTAAGTGTGATACCATTTTCTGTATCCAAGGGCCATATTCTGGTTTATTCAGAGAATTGTCTAAATTCACTCCTGGAAATGTTATACAATATGTTTTTGTCTAGACAGATAACATCGTCATTTCATAAAATTTGAACTGTCATATGCTCGGCTGTTCTTCCATGTCTTTTTTATTGTTATTCGGAATTACCAAAAAGAAATCTTTCATACTTTTACAAATTTAAAGCCGAGAATTTGTTAAATTCTTATCTGCTATGGCAGAGCAATATCACCATGGAATTTTAATGATTAATGACTTGGTCTGAAATAAAGTAGGTGATATTCCTCGTTTCTTCCTTAACTTCCTCTTTTGCGTTTGTCCTTTCTGTTGACATTCTTTATCTCTTGCAGATTTCATCATCATCATGAACATCATGTTATAAAAGATACAATTTTAATGCCAAACGTCTATTCTTCTAACTGTATTACGTAGATTTGTTGAGGTAGCATTACTAAGGTTGTCTTACATTTGCTGTGCCATAACGTACATCTACCATTTTGCATTGTAGATATAAGTTTGAATGGCGGTGAACCAAAAATGTACAGGAAGAATCATATGCGATGATCATGTTATTTGTTTTGCCAATCTTTTTGTATTCATGACCAACATGCGTTTTGATGTGAGTAGCAAAATGTCTTCCATCTTAATTTTCCATCTTAATTTTCCACCCGTGGGGGGCTCGATCAAGTTCAATCTAGTTCGATCTTATTCTCTGTAAAAGGACTACAGATTTCCAAGTTGACCTTTTTCACAGTTTGTGCGTGTAATACGTGTGAGAATAACCTATATTGTTGGAGCCAATTCCGATTTTTGCTCTTAATCGTTTTTCTGTGGTTCGTCGGTTGTAAGAAGTTTAAGGTCGTTCTATTATGGTAGGCCTATGTGTACAATTTTCGTGAGCAATTTTGGGTCAGCACAGTTCTAACGTGATATCCACAACATTTAGCAGGTTTATCAGAGGAATATATATTTTTTTTTTTACGTTTACGTTCTATCATTGCATGAACATAAACTACGAAGTGCAATGCTGTTGGTTCTTTGTCTTTGCAATGGAGCATAGTTTATTCCTAGAAATAAGTACAACGATCTATTGCATATAGTAAGTTCGTGACAGTGTTTCCACTTTGAAGAAATTCAATTTTCTATCATTATAATGAAATAGGTCTGCTATACGAAGGAGCATAAGGCAAGAAAAATAGGAGGTAGGAGGAAAGGAATTGGAAACTAGTGTTGCGCCGATAATCGTTTCTGATATCGGTATCGGCCGATATTTGCAATATCGGCTGCATATTGGTATCAGTAGAATTTAGCCTCATTGCCAATAACGGCAAACCGATATTGAACATTTTGCTTCGTTTTTTCCCACAACAAAGCCACTTCATGTTTATTGCGGTGATTTATTAATCTTTTCGAGCTGGTCAAAATAGCATGGCGCAAGTTCTGAAAATATTTAACGATCTAATGATATAACGATCTGTAAGCATACCAGTCAAGCCAATTAACGTTACGTATATAGCAGTCTTTGTAGCGCTTTAAAGTAAATTTCACCAGTTTATGTGACTATATGTATATAACTACAGTAGTAGCTTACCACACTAACTTGCACAGTGCTTCTAAGTCCTCAGCTGAGAATAAATGTTATGAAAAGTGGTCACCCCCTATTGAATCATTCCAAAAATTTTGTATCTTTTAAGAAGCTGCATGGATGCATTTTGTTAGAACATAAGTGACTTGAAAAGATCGTATTTCGAGAATCAAGTTTGTGTATCACAATTTGTTTCCGGTTGGTTAACGAATAATTCTAAGACGAGGCACTTGCTAATTTTGGCTAGGCTTAGTTGTCAGTATAGCTGGCAAATGGTAGGATATAATATTACGGAAGCTAAAAAGAAATAAAGAAAATATTGTTTTGGTTCTGTTAATCACTAAGAGTAGTGAAAGTTCTTAGCTAGGATACGCTAATGTCTTTTCTATATGAAGTCAGTTTTATTCATAACTCGATGTCATCTTTTAACATTTATTGCTAAGAATGTGACAACAATTTGTATAAGACTTGCAGCTTAAATTTTGAACGTATTGGGTCAAACAGAGTAAAGAATCGTTCAACAGAAGTAACAGGAAGAATGGACTTGTGTTTCTCCAAGAACAAAATGCTAGCACACAGTTTCTTGCATATCATCTTGTTGAGGACTATGATCATTCAGTTAAAAAGAGGTTAGGGTTAGTGTCATAGAATAGGCACAAGAGATTTATCAAGTGGTTACTGTTTGTGAGTTGTGCAATATAATATTTTACGATAGCCGATGATAATTCTGATACTTTATGTATGAAAGTATGACTTAAAGTGCGATTTGACATTCATTCTGGCTTTTAAAAAATATCGGTATCGGTATGGGGCCGATATTGAGATTGAAATATTGGATATCGACCAGGTCCGATATTGGCGATATCGGCACAATACTAGAAAGAATGATTTGAAATAGAAGCTTAGCTGAGCTTCTACAGCGCTGATACAATTGTTTAGTTAGTAAGATATACAACTCTAAGGCTATGAACTTACCTTGCAAGTAAAATGACACCTTTCAAAACTCAGAGTTTCATTGTGCACGGTAAGTATCAAGGCACGGTATTCTTAGTCCAACAAGAATAGCTAGGACGATGTTAATGATCCTTACGTGTTATTAAGGACTGTTAAACACAAATGCGTTATAACTCATCTCTGATATGTTCTAATGTCAAAATATAACTTGAACAAAGAACATCTGTCTGCATTAGGCAACAAAGCTGTTTAAGGAAGCAGCCGGCTATTGCCTTTGTCCTTTACGTACTTATCATGTGCCAGAGTAGCTGTAAAACCGGAAAAATGCCAGTAATCTAATGTTTCCTGGCAGAAAGTTGTACTCTCTAAGTGATCATTGACCTGTAAAGCAGATATGGAATAAAGACAAAAGAAAAACATCTTTAAAAGTGGTGATCTGGAGAATTTACCAAAGTATATATCGACTTTACTCTTAAACTAACATATTTTAGACCAGTTTGCGAAAGGTTCTTTCTTTCCCTCAAACTGGTTTTATTAACATTAGATTTAATCTGATCCTGCTTTTTGTTGACTGCAATACTCTGTATGTCTTGTAATGTATTCAGTAAATGTCTTTTATTACACAGATAATCGTCAGTGCCGAGGGAAGATCTTCAGGTAGGTGTATTATTTATATCATTTGATTTATCTTATAATAAGAAGTAACCTCTGTATGTTATATCAATTATGTATTGTAAACGTTAACACCTCAGTTGGACAACTTGAATGGCTGGAAATGTTAGCCTTTAAATGGTCGCTCTTGACGTTTTGTTTTTCAATCGTGTCACTATTTCCAAATATCTATTTCGAGGTTGATTTCCTCTGAGTAGTTTACTTTCGATCTTTTCATATCCTACGTGCTACATGATATTTCTCAGGTACGTTAAACAAATGGGATTTGCCTGTTTACGTGAGTCTTTTGATCTCACTTGGATATGATTTATAACTACGGAAGCTTGATGAAAAAGAAATTCAAGTTACTTGGTCTTTGAATTTTCATTATTGGCTGAAAACTAATCACATATAATGCTTCAAAACAGTTACATCTGAGAATTAAATAACAACTACCTCATTTAATTTTAGTCGAGATATCTTCGACTACATGGTAGTTGAGTAATAGTTGGTATTTAAACTGATGCCTTAATTGTCTTAGTAACGAAACCAGCACTCTTATAATTAGCTAAAGAATCTTATAGTAATAATAATAATATTCGATTCATGTAGCGCTTTTTACCAGCGATAGGTTTCAAAGAGCTTTACAAACGAGTCCCATGTTCAATGATAACCTGTCCCAGAGACAATCACTCCAGACGGTTGCAGTTATATACTGAATCCAATTACAAGTTACCTCACATGTACCCATTTAACCCCTGGGAGGAGAGAGGCAATTGAGATTAAGCATCTTAGGCGATATTTTCGTTAGCTGAAAAGATTTTAAGAAAATAAAATGTTTACTTTCCATCCAGGTTCTTCATACTTTGTTTTTCAACAACCTGCGTATCCGAGAGATTGCAAAGAAGTATCGAATGCATGTTCCTCTACCCACAATACATCTGGAGTGTATCTTATTAAACCAGATGGCCATCCGGAACCGTTTGAGGCTTACTGTGATAATGATCTTGATACTGGCGGATGGACGGTATGGCTGATTACTTGGTGTCTCCTTTTCAACTTTAAATATATTTGTACAAATTTACTTCAATTTTGATTACAGCAATATATAGCGATGAAATACAAAGTCGTTACTTCAAATAGAATCTCGATTTTTTTTTTGGAACGGAAGTTTTGATTCATTTTTTTTTATTTTTGGAAATTTAAGAACCAGATTGTACTTAGGTACAGTGCAGTTCTTCTTCCAAGGAAACTGTAAACATCTAGCCCAAACTACAAACTGAAGTTAGAATAATAAGTTAACATTTCTGTGTAATAGTTGTTAGCAACAAATCGCATTGCAGTAGGAAACAAATAATAATAATACAATCACGTCCTAGTTAACGTTAACATCTTTGCTATTCTTTGAAGGTATTACAGCGACGAAGATCGGATTCTGTAAATTTTAGTAGAAGTTGGAAAGACTTCAGAAATGGCTTTGGTTTTCTAGGGAGTGAGTTTTGGATCGGAAATGAGAAAATTGCCGTCTTAACAAATCAAAAGCGGTACCAACTGCGAATGGACTTTGAGAACGTTGCTGGAGAAACTTACTATGTAACATACGACGAGTTTCGTATCTCAGATGAATGGGGGGATTATTATATATCTAGTTTAGGAACATACGAAAGATCAGATAGTAAGTGTCTTTTACACTATTATTAAATATAGAGCCAAAATAATATCGTGATCATTTATTAAATGTCAAACGTAAAAGTGCAGAAAATGAAAGGTTTATTTTGAAAACAAATGGATCCTTTGGAAGTAAATTTGGCATGTCAAATATGTTTTAAAGAAACTACTACAATATATATAGTACGAGTATACTTATAGTATATCAGCGAGTACAACGGCGCTACAATACATATCGTAGAAATTACAACATGATATGATATAAGTGCAAGTACAAGCTTTAATAGTGCGAGTTCAAATACTTAATCTTGCATTAGTATCCATACTAGAATTTCAAAATGCCTCCATTAGCTAAAGTGTGATTACGCACTCACTACAAGACTGCTTCGTACTCAACACCGACCACGGCTCTCAACAAGAACCGTTCCTAACGTTAGTACAACATAACGTTTACAATTAAACCAGGTTCGTCTCCCAGTTTGATCAGAACAAACAACGAAAAGAGATATGATGTTGTTATTAATTATCATTGTTGTCAGAATGCAGTATACAGTATACAGCATAACGGCCATTACCTATTTAAAATGTTCTACATTTATTCGAGCAGCTTCTGAGTGTATGTTGCTTTCCCTTAACCTTCTGACAACTAAGTATTTAAGTATAATGACGACAAGCTATTCTATGCCACATGTCATATTTGTCGTGACTGTGTCAGGTTACTATAATTTACATTTTTTCCTTTCCTGTTCTCTAGAAACATTCCCTGAATGGTGTCCAGCTAATGAGATATTTAGCACTGAGACATGTGAAAGGAGTTGTGACGACCCTGATACTTGCATCTCGGCTAACTCTCGCACAGAATCAGAGCAATGTGTTTGTGTCGGTGATTATCTGAGACAGCAAGAACAATGCATCCCTCTCAACCAATGCAACTGCTTCGTTGCTGACAAAAGAAGTGTATTAGGGGTCAGTACGTTTCTTTCATTTTAAGTGCTTTGCTCTTTATGATTTTTCTATATAATCAGAAGCAAATATTTTACTCACATTCCCTTATAAACCTGACACCAAAATGCATGGATACTACTAACGATAGTGAGAACCAATTGTAGGCCTAATGTATAGTCGCAATAGGCCGTTTTAATGCAACATTTGAAGGCTACCTTTTCATGGCGAACCCCGCGGACTCCTACATCGGAGTTGGCCAAATCAAAATTCGTAAATGTTACTGCAATCCAAACTACCAAGGGGACGGAGTGACATGCATCCACAAATGCTTCGTTGCTGACATAGGAAGTGTATTAGGGGTCAGTACGGTTCATTCAGGTCATTTATAATGCTTTGTTCTTAATCATTGTCCATATAATTAGAAGGAAACCTTTACTATTTATATGTGTCGATAATGACATTACATTTACAGATACCCGAGTAGCATTCGCATCGTGGTTGGGCAGGGGCCATTGACCCATTTGTTTTGTCGCCAGTCCAGTCCAAACTGTCAATCGAGGGATGTATTACGTTTAGTCGGGAATCACGAGACCACTCTTACGGGTGTGTATCCACTTATAAGCCTGACACAAAAATCCATAGATGCTTTTTTTTTCAAGTATTGCTGTAAGAACTATTTGTATGCCTAATGTATAGTCGCGATAAGCCTTTGAATGCAATATTTGCAGCTACATTTTCACGACGGATCCTTACGCCCCTGCATCAAAATTGGCTACAAATACTTCATAAAACTTTCATAAAGGTTCTACCCATACCTAAATTATTCTAAGGGGATTTATTATTGGCAACACACCGTTGAATCATGTCCATTTTACTGTGACA
>KN882408.1:272714-284475 GCA_000934455.1 Apostichopus parvimensis | reverse complement strand
CCCCCCCCGTACAAAAATGTGGATGCGCCCGGAATCACAGCTACAACACCCTTGGACCACTGAACTTCTGAGGGTAGACCTTCCCGTTAGATCCCTCCCCTCGCCGACATCACATCTTAGCTCCCCCCTAGTACAAAAATGTGGATGCGCCCGGAATCACAGCTACAACACCCCTGGACCACTGAACTTCTGAGGGTAGACCTTCCCGTTAGATCCCTCCCCTCGAAGACATCACCGTCTTAGCCCCCCCCCCCCCTAGTTCAAAAATGATGGATGCACCCGGAATCACAGCTACAACACCCCTGGGCTACTGAACTTCCGAGGGTAGACCCTTCCCGGAAAAGCCCCATAAGTTGTAGCTATTTTAACGTAAGCACAGATATTCCAGAGAATTCAGTTTCATTGGAATGTAGGCCAATACTAAAGCCCCTGCGGGGGCTGGAGTGCGACGCCTCGCAAAGCATTTTAAAGCCGAATATGACCCATATAAAGAACATTTGGACGTAAGGGAGAGTGTTTGTTATAATTATTATACACCAGCCGACTGAGGGAACTAGAGAGATGGCAAGCATCATGAAGGGCGGACATGAACCCCATCCTCCCCTCCCTCATTTGGCGCCGCCACTGTTCGCGTACTAAGCGCCGGGGAGGCTGTCCGTCCCGGGTACCTGTCAGGGGTGCTATGCCACAGCCCCATTAAGAGAGAAAAAGAGAAATAATTACAGAAATAAGAATGAGCAATTCTAAACATATAATCAGTTCAAAAATTTGCCAAAAATAGTACCATTTTGCATCTAAGCCACCTTACATAAACGCAAATTCTCAAATGGGGGTACCCCTCCCCTTAGACCACTCATCAAAGACAGCATCCCCTACACGGGGTAACGTCATGGAATGGGGACGGATCCGCCCGGATGCAAACTATTCCAGGTACGCCACTGCATCTACCTTACCGTGGTTACTGCAGTCCGAAGATTGCCAGATTGTGCATGAGGTTCGCTTACGCAATACTACCTTCAACTGCTGTAAGTAGCATACGCCAATTAAAAGCCCAATTGACTTACAAACTAAATCACAAAAGTAATGTGGTCTCTTAGTCTAGATAAAAGTCCTGACTAGCTAAACGCTACACATTACCGGATAGCTGACAAGTTGGCCTTCATGGCACTATCATTTTTTGTATCATGACCACGCAGATTTTTTGCTATCAGAGCCTGAAGTTTTCGTCACTTGTAAACAAACTTCTTCATTCCGTAGTAAACAATTTCGTGCGCTGCTCCTGGGAGACCTTAAGGGGTCTAAAATTGCCTCAGTATACCCAATTTTTGCACCACATGTACTTCCGTTCATGTTTTTTAACATGCAAGTCACAAAAAAACAGATCATGATTGATAACAGGTCAAAAAATATGTTCTCCTGCTGCTTTTTGGCCCTTTTCATGAGATAGGAGAACAATCGTGCAGATGGATATAGACTCTAATAGGAGTATGCCACCTGTACACAAACTTTCGCGCAACTGTTCTCAATAATGAAAACGACTTATGATAGCCGTGAGACCTGGAGGATGTGATAGTATCTGAGCAGTTGCATTTCACCTTACCGATGGAGACGCCAACTAAAGTATGATATTAGTAAAATATACAAGTCTCACCCATATGCACCTCATTTTTGGAGCTTTGTGGTCGCAAAACTGGCTAAGCCAGTGTTTTCAACCAGATTTAAGGCTAACGATAGGGCTAAACATCGGGCCTAGCCTGTCTTGTTACAAAATGCATGCTTATGCCTTATGGCTAAATTATGCCTATTGTACTGTGGGCTAGGCCTAGCCAATGCTATATCATGAACTCATACTGTACACGTTTATGCAAGATGTCATGTTTTCTAAGAACTCTACTATGTCGTAGGATAACCTCTACTTGAATTTCAGGTTGCTCAAAAACCAATGTTGGTCATCTGAAAAACTGATGAGGCCTAGGCCAATAACTAAGAGAAGTAATAACACTAATTCAGCATTAATCACATGCACCTTCATCTTCAAACAGTGCCAGTGAACTTTTTGTGTGTTTAGGTTTCGCTACATATTACATCCGGCTTATAACGTTCATAAGATGTATATTATTTCTAGAGAGAAGACTTTGCTGTGGACACCAAATTGTAGCAATAAATATACAATTTGTTCAAATTGCCTTGGTCTCAGAATTTAGCAAATCATGCTTTTATATGTTATGTTGCTGCATATTGGCAAATGAAAGTCACTGCATTAGAATTTTACATCTGTTCTGTCCTCACTGCATGTGGATGGATATGTATGCACCTTGTAATTAACTTTACCCTTAAGGTCAATTTAATTTGGCAATTCTTAATTGTCCAAATCATACAATTTTTGTGAGGATTGACACGATACTATCAATAGTAGACGATTTGATGTATCCAAACCAGATGTAACAAAATATCATCTGACTCTTTTACAGGTTGAATTTGCAGTTCAGATGACATGTCAGAGTTGTGTAGATGCCATCAAAAATTCCTTTAAAGACATCGCAGGTATGTTAGGGTTATAATGACTCCTGGTATGGTGAAAAGAAGAAGAAGGAGATAAGAGATTCTGATGGTCATAAAACTTGCTTTGTACATTTAGATTTTCTCATTTTGTATATATATGTTACATCCATGGACTAAAGTTCTGTTCAAACATGTAGATTGGAACTCAACTGTTATTATTTATCAATTTTTAAATAAAGTAGTATTATTTTTAAAAGTCATTTTTTTGCCAGCAAACCAGATAGATCATGCAAGGGATTATTGAAATAATAAACAAACTTACTAACTGAGGTGAGTTGAGTTGTCCTGTAAATTTTTGGTTGTATACTTTTATTAATGCAAGACAAGAAGCTCTGCCATGAAGAACATGAATTTTTGTTTAGACAAAATATGTCAATATGAACCAACAAGCAACTTTATTTTACAGGTGTTCAGTCTTTGACTGTTAACTTGGCCCAGGAGCAGGTGATCGTAGAGTCTATTCTGACCTCATTCCAAATTCAAGAAATATTAGAGCAGACAGGACGGAGAGCTGTGCTCAAAGGTCAAGGGTCAAAATGTAAGTTGATAAATGCACCGACACATTATCTGTTTGTAAATATCACATGCCAGAGATGGGACAAGGAGACGAGTATACTTTACAATGGCCTATAACATTTGACTGAAAATGTACTCTGTTTTAACCTGTGGATATGTCCTAGCAAGGTTAAATCTTATTAAAGAGAGGAGACATTGGCAGTTGCACCCTAATTTTCTCTGCTCCAATTGTCGCATTAATATTTGAAACTTGAAATGGCCACGATTGTTCCACGTATGTTACTGTACTTGTTTGTAGTGAATCTCATGCATAACATATTTCTATTCACTTATTGGCAATTAAAGCTTCATTCCCCCCACCCCATTCCCATTTGTCAGAGATGGGGAAAGTGGGAGAAGGGCCAAGTGGGAGACAAGAGTTCTGAGGGTGAGGTCCAGCTGCCCCACACTCCTTGGTTCTGCCACTAGTTACTTTGTTCAGGTAGACATTTTCACTTTTGGAATTAATATATGCCGTCCTGGTATGCACAATCTAATTAAACACACCCTCCGAGTCTTAGCACAGTATCTACACTAGTGATTTAGCAGAACTGAATCAGCATCCAGAAGCTTTGTTAGATAAGGTGACCAGACATGTCCAATGTTAGGGGATCATATACTGCTTCCTGACTAAAAATGTCCCCTGAAATATCCCCTCATTGTATGCACTGTACTATCCCAGGAATATTGCCAAATTTGTAAACAGATCTAATTACTTTTAATTTTTAGCTTTCTGGTCTTCTCTTTGTAGAAACAGCTTGAATATAAGCTGTGATTGTTTTACAACTTGAAGCCTAAGGTTCATTTTATAAAAATTTAAAGAAAAAACAGATAAAAGGTAACCCAGATCATTGAATTCACATGAAAAACATCTTTTGCACTTGTGATCACAAGTGATCAGAAATGAAACTTCCAGTTAACCTTCAAATTCAATGGGGATTGATATCAACATCAGGTGTCTGTGAGCATCAGGGGTCGGTCAACATCAATATCATGCTCACAGAATACTTCCTTTGAGCTCAAACTTTCACATATCTCTCAATGTTTAGCCACATTTACTCATTTTAAACATCGAATATGTTTGTCACTCCTTTCAGTGCAACATTTAGGTGCAGCAGTGTCGGTATTGGAAGCATCTGCCCAAGTCAAAGGTGTGGTGCGTATGACTCAGGTCGACGAGAGAAAGTGTATCATAGAGGGGACCCTTGATGGACTTAGGCCCGGTTCACATGGTTTGGCTATTCATGAGTTTGGAGATATTTCTGACGGTTGTAATAGGTCAGTATATAACAGATCTTAATTGCTTTTTGTAAGTGATTGGCTATTACAAAATGTTTTAGGAACAAATTCCATTTAGAAACAAAGAACCTCAGTGATAATTTTACTTTATATATTTGAAGCAGGAATGTCTCACTTTTAAGGCAGCATTTCGACTTGAACCGTACAATTCTTTCCAAACTATTCTAGTAGCATCCAGACAATCGAAACCATTTTTTTTG
Organism: Apostichopus parvimensis; assembly: GCA_000934455.1. Taxonomy (NCBI): domain Eukaryota; kingdom Metazoa; phylum Echinodermata; class Holothuroidea; order Aspidochirotida; family Stichopodidae; genus Apostichopus; species Apostichopus parvimensis. The sequence continues at coordinate 279,859 of KN882408.1, read as the reverse complement.
CATTTCAAAATGGTAACTTGGCAAAAGGTATTACATAAGGGCGGCATATTTGTGAGGATCTTATATGGAATTGCCAAGAATGTGTTAGTTACTAATCTATATCATTGTGTGATCAATTGATTGATTGGTTGGTTGGCAACTTCATTACAATCGATAAACGTGCCAGAAATTGTAGCTGGGTGATGATACCCTAGCATAAAACACCTGTTTGTACTAAACCCGTAATCATACATTGCATTGCGATTATGGATTGAAGGGATACTCCAGGGGCAGATAAATTGCACACTGTAAGTGTTCATCTCAATATCTGGTCCATTAGTCAAGATATGACTGGTTGAATATAATCTAGTTTGGCCCAATGAATCCTTCTCTTACTCCAGAAAGTGAAGCTCAGTAGGTGATATGTGATGTCATCAGGATCGAGGTTCTTAAAAGCTTATTATAACTTATTTTACATTTCTTCTTGTCGATTTAGCCTTAAAACCTGATACAATAGGAATATTGACTTTGCAGAATCATGTTTCTCTGTCTTAAGAATTTCATCAAAATGCAATGATTTTGTAAAAATGGTTTTTTTCCCTTTGTGAATAAGTGAATCTCATATTTTAAAGAGACAGAAAACCATTTTCAGCTGATATTGATGCGTTGACATCGTTCACACTTGGGTTGCCAGATGCATAAATAATAAAACACCTGGTATTTGGAAAAAAATCATATCTTGGACTTACGAACTGCTGTGAGGATATGTTTTTGACCTACAAATGCATCAAATATTCGGCAGTTTTAATAAACAATCAATCGACGGCAACCACCGGAATATCCCTCCACAGACATAATACAGAGGGTTGACAGCATCTAACATGGCAGACAAATCCTGCATGTTAGAAATCTTGCAAAAGGCATGGAAAATCAAAGTAATACATGATTCACTTGGTTATGGCTGTGATGTAAAGTCTGTTTGCAGTTCCATTACTGTTATTCACCACACTTAATTTGGGGTGGGCAGTTAAATGACATTTAACTGTGATTATTTTTTTTCTGGACTGTTTTTCACAAGTCATACTTAACTTGAAAACAAATTCAAAAATCAAAGGAGGCAGAAAAACTAGATGATAACTGGAATTAATTTACTAGACCCTGATTTTTCACCCTTGATTTGCAGCTGTGGAGGACATTTCAATCCTTTCAACTCGGAACACGGAGGACCTTCAGCAATACAGAGGGTAAGCAGAGGTAGTTCTTTTTCTTAAGAAAATCCTGATTGTGACAACAAGTGGCTCATCCATATGCTTCAAAGTAGGATCAAAAGTTTTCATTCAGCTTTCAGAATCGATCTAAGGAGCTTTCTATCAAATATGGTAGTATCAAACCGAGGAACATAATCTGTAGAAGTTTTCGAAAAAATAAACCAAACATTATTTCACAAAGTGGGTACAGTTTATAAGGCCACCAAGTCTGATGTGACATAAAAAAAACACCAATATTGTTTCTGATATTTCATGTTGCAAGTAATTCTAGCAATTGACTTGTCATGGGAATTGGGAATTAATTTAGTAAATCTGGAAATTACATTCAACAGAATGCAACTCAGCATGACTGTTTTTTTACTCAAAAGAGATGAAACTTATGGTCACTGGTAAAAATTTGGATTGAATTGAGTTGAATCGAGTTCAAATTGAATTGGTCTGAATTGAATCGAATTCATTTGAGTTGATGGTAATCACAACTTGTACGTTAAGCTTTGTGCAACTTAGGTGAGAACTTGCTTCACCTGCTGGGAAAGTATTGTATATATTTTCAACATATTGATGTGGTTAAATGTATATCGACAAACAAATAGAATAAAATTGTTAAAAAGTCTTAGCATGATGAGAAAGCCTACATTGAATACACAATTGGCTAATTTTAATCTTTAATTGGATGTTTAAACAGCAATGTTGCACAAGAACAATAGATGACAAGAATACAGTTTGTTCATGTTTACCTCATTTGTCAGCATGTCGGAGACCTCGGTAATATCAGTGCTGCTGAAAATGGTAGAGCAAGATTTAGAATCGAAAATGATCAACTGAAGGTAAGGAATGGTTCTTGTGTGGCCTAATTTCATATTTTTCCTTGTCAATGCTGCTTCCCCCTCCCCCTCTCCCCAGTGCCAAGTCCATATGTAATCCCCCACTGGAGTTTACCATACATATGTGATCCCCCACTGGGGTTTACCATACATATCAGATCCCCCCACTGGGGCTTACCATACATATGTGATCCCCACTGGGGTTTTACCATATATGTCCCCCACTGGGGTTTACCATACATATTTGATCCCCACTGGCATTTACCATATATATATATACATATATATATATGGTAAACCCCACTGGTATTTACCATACATTTTTGATCCCCACTGGGGTTTACCATACATACTTGATCCACACTGGGGTTTACCATATATATGTGATTACCCACTGGGGTTTACCATTCATATTTGATCCACACTGGGCTTACCATACATATGTGATCCCCACTGGGGTTTACCATACATATGTGATCTGCCACTGGGGTTTACCATACATATGTGATCCCCACAGGGGTTGACCACACATATGTGATCCCCCACTGGGGCTTACCATACATATGTGATCCTCACTGGGCTTTACCATACATATGTGATCCCCACTGGGGTTTACCATACATATGTGATCTGCCACTGGGGTTTACCATACATATGTGATCCCCACAGGGGTTGACCACACATATGTGATCCCCCACTGGGGCTTACCATACATATGTGATCCTCACTGGGCTTTACCATACATATGTGATCCCCACAGGGGTTAACCACACATATGTGATTACCCACTGGGGTTTACCATTCATATTTGATCCACACTGGGCTTACCATACATATGTTATCCCAACTGGAGTTTACCATACATATTTTATCCACGCTGGGCTTAACATACATATGTGATTCCCACTGAGGTTTACCATGTCATCCCCACTGGGGTTTACTATACATATACGTGGTCCCCCTCTGGGGTTTACCATACATATGTGATCCACGCTGGGCTTAAAATACATATGTGATTCCCACTGGGGTTTACCATGTCATCCCCACTGGGGTTTACTATACATATACGTGGTCCCCCTCTGGGGTTTACCATACATATGTGATCCCCACTTTTTACCATACATATTTGATCCACACTGGGGTTTACCATGCATATATGTGTACCCCCACTGGGGTATAAATATACACATGTCTTTGATGTGTTTAATATATAGGGAAGAGTTCAACACATTTATGATGCACTGAAACTATGAACTGGATTCTGATCATTACAGGTTAATACTACCTCAATGCATGACTGTTGTAAAGTAGGGAGGGAGTTGGTGTCGTGTACCATCAATCGGTTGAAAAAGTTTGTGTTTCTTTACAGGTCTGGGATGTGATTGGCAGATCCTTTGTTGTTCATGAGAGAGAAGATGACCTAGGTCAAAGCGAGACACCCCAATCCAAGATAGATGGTAACTCAGGGCCAGGGTAAGTTCACCCTATCAAATAGAAACATCATTTCTCCTAATGGTAGTCATTCATGAAAGAAAAACAAAATCCACTGATTGTGTGTTTATTCCGGGAGGTATTTGTTTTGGTCCATAGTTCGCTAACTTGAGAGTGAATATGGGCTGAATAAAATGAGAAGAAACTATGTATGAAAAGTATTAGGGGAACTTTTTCACCTGCCTGTCTGCATTTGGTGTATAAATTCCTGTGTCAATTTCATCAGATTAGAATGGGAAGAAGAAAAATATACCATGGTGTGTCAACTTTATTGTTTCAAATTGCAAATCTTATCGTCACTAATACTCGATACGGTTGTTAAAATTGCTAACGAATAGCAGAAAGGCTGATCTAAAATGTACCAGTTTGCAGAATAATTAATCAAGTACTTTCTTTCTGCTTTTTGTCTTGACAGACTGGCTTGTGGAATCATTGCCCGATCAGCTGGTCTGTTTGAGAACAACAAACGTATCTGTGCCTGCGACGGGGTCAGTCTGTGGGACGAGCGGGACGTTCCATTGGCTGGACCGGATAGACAACAGCACCCTGGATCTGCCCAGAGCAACCTTTAAGGACAAGATTTAGCCCTCACCACTGCACATTGTAATGTTCCATCGGTAGTTTTCTTAGACATCATGATCTACTTAATCTCAGGTTTTTCCACAAATTTTACTTGACTTTTTGGCACAAAATTAATAAAAACATTGAAACACGCTGCCAGCCCTGGTAGTATTTTTTTTATAGTTACTGCTTTTTTTTTTTTGTTGAGAAATGTCCCTTTATGCAACATCTGTGGCTCATCAAGTAAATTGGCTGGACAGCAAAGTCTAGCACAGCCATTGTAGGCTAGTTCCTCAGATGCAGCATCGCACGACGCAATATGAAAGCTTACGAAGACTTTAATGGCCTCTGATAATATGTTTACAATGTAACTACAAGTTTTTGTCAAGGACCGATGTATATTCAATGTCATGAAATAGTGCTCTGTTGTCAATATCAACTGAAAAGGATATGTATGGATTGAGTTCTAAGGATTTATAAAATAGTGGATTAAACAAATAAATTTGAGGCATGCACCGAGCAATTGACGTCATTTTCGTCAAGTTAGCCGTAAAGGAGCATAAGTTGATGATGACGTCCGCTTCTCGAGCAGTCCTCAACCTTTAATAATAATGAACAGTTCTTATATAGCGCAACTTACAATAAAGTCTTGCCGGGCTGTACAAAAGAAAGTGAAAGATATGTACACAATATACAATAAGAGTAAACAACAATTATAACAATGAAAACAGGTGTGTCTTCAAAACAGTTTTGAACATCTCCACAGACACGACATTCTTGATGTTGAAAGGGAGTTTATTCCAAAGGAGGGTTGACGAGTACTGGAAAGATCGCTCGCCATAAGATTTAGTGGACACAGGGTGCATAGAGAGCAATGATTGGGTGCTAGAGCGCTGACGGCGAGTTGGGGTATAACTTTGAACAAGTTCACCCAAGTAGCGTGGCGCAATACCATTTAAAGGTTAACAGGAGTACCTTGTAATCAATACGCAGTTTGACAGGTAGCCAATGAAGGTTAATGTTAATCCTTTGTTTGACACCATTCAGTAGCTCAATCAAAACATGGTCTTTTTAATTTTATATTAACAACTAGAGCACCTTTGAACTACATGCAACACAATTTGTCATTGACAAAGGTGTAATGTATTGTAAAGGTGTTATTTTGAGGCAATAAAGTCTTATGTTTGATGAGTTATGAGTTTTGGTGTTGTATCTGAGGATTTGACCTCAATGGTCTCTTTATTAGACTTTATCATCTAGTCACCCTTTGGTTGATAACACTCAGATGCAATATAAATGTCATTTATCAAAACTTAAAAGTGTTATAAAAATACAACCTGGACCTGGTAGCAATGGTTTTCTTTTTTAACAGTCTACAACCTAACAAACTTAATTTTGTGGCTAAAGTCACAAAAACCTAATAAATGTGTATTTGGATGACGGAGGACAAGCCTGAAATATGACTTAATGTTCTTAAATTAAATATTTCATTTTCCGAAAAAGGGGTAAAAGGGGTGGAGCAATGGGAGGGGAAGTGGGTGTGGCATATTAGATATGCAGTAGACATCAATAATTATCTCTTGTGATCTCTATTTTAAAAGCAATAAACTATGCATATACATCACAGCTCAATGATTCATTGCTCTGTAATAATGATTAAAGTATGTATTTCATAGTTTCATTGCAGGCACTGTATTAAGTTGAAATTATGTAATTTGTTGTGATATATTTATCCGAGAAGAAAGTTGTGGATAACTTGCTCTATAAAGTTGGGCATTGTTTATGTAGAGAATCTATATGTATAAAGAGGTACATTTATTACCATTATTATTTATAAATAAAATAAAAACATGAAATTCAAGATATTAAACATATTACTCTCAATGATTTTTTTCACAGAGTTTAATATCTACTCAACTGTTTATTTCTTCAGTTATAGGGCAGCAGTATTGCCCCCCCCCCCCACCCCCAATAAAATGCCAGAATGTCCTGTGATGATGCCCAAATGCTCATCAGAGAATCTGAATCTTCAAAAAATGTCTTCGGAAGCAATTCTAACAAGTTTTAGCTCGCTAAACTTTGGGGCCCGTTTGGTTGGCCTTGAAACTGACATCTTGGCGCAGGTATGAATGGTTGAAATAAGGTATTGAAAGGGATGATCTTAACTTTTACTTATAAATAACAAACAGAATAAAAAACAAAATTTTTAGAGAGATTAGAGAAAAAGTTGAATGCAGCCTGCAAATTGTACATAGCTAACAGTGTTAAAATGATTTGTTGAATGGCTATAAAGTTGAATTTCTGTCCCCATTTTTATGCACATAGCAGTGGATCACCGTCCTGGGGGAGGGGTATAAGGGGAGGGTGTGTCCCCCTATTGAAAATGTTGTTTTTCGAAAAGGACTTAGATGCAAAATGGTGCTATCATTTCCATTTTTTTTAAAACTACATTCGGTCTAAAATGTTCCTTTTTTGATAGAAAAACCAATTTTTGGGGAAAAAAAACTAATGTGCGCGCCTGCGCGGACGAAAACCATCTGGTTATATCACATATTGAAAAAAAATATATGTGAAAACAAAATTACGGCCACTCAGAGAGACACTGCAACCCCGCGCGTAGTACACATATTTTTGAGGTGACCGTTCATTACATTCTATTTCGTGGTTACCCCCCCCCCTGCACGTAGCACACATATTTTTGAGGTGACTTTTCATTACATTCTCTTTATTATTTGACCCCCCCCCCCATGAAACAGATAATAGTCCGTATTGAAATACCTGGATGACTAACGTACAATATTTACATTTACTGAGTGTGGCTTTGACAGGATCACATACGTTCTTACTACTAAACATCCAACCACTTTATGACGGTTGCTTTAACTCCCTAACGTAGACAATCTCTTACAGCTCTACCTTGATGAATAAATTACATAGCTACAAACTTGTTAAGTCTCTATCAGCAATATAGGTTTCTAAAGGCACCCATCTAACGACAAAGTCATAATTGCAGCAGAATTAC